>OY992862.1:15696200-15706432 GCA_963921415.1 Pyrausta despicata
ACGTGAGCCTAGCCTGCGTAGCGGGGTGCGGCGTGTCGGTGTAGCGTACCGGGTTCTCGATTTCTCGGTCTCCTATCACTCTCCGGGAGTGTCCTTTCTTTATCTCGTAAAGAGAGGCTGCCTCCCTGATCCTTAGATCTAGGGGAAGCAGCCCGGAGAGTATTAGGGCCGAGTTGAGTGATGTTGTCCGGTACGCTTTCACTATTTTCTGGGCGAAGCCCCTCTGCACGGCGTTTAGCTGTTTTTGTGCCCCCAGCTTATTTACTGTCGGTGCCCAGGCACTGGCAGCATATAGGATCACCGGCTCGACTGCTGCTGTGTAGATGGTCTTCACAACCTCGGGACTCAAACCCCAGCTGACCCTAGCTGTTCTGGCCAGCTTCTTGTAGATTCCTATTGCCTTTTTGCAGACGACTGTTAGGTGTTTGGTAAATGTTAGTTTGGCATCGATGGTTAAGCCCAGTATTTTTATAGATTCAGACAGGCCGATGTCGACCCCGCCCATGCTCAGACGTGGCGCGTCGTATTTCAATTTGCGCGTGATCACCATGGCGCAAGTTTTATGGGGTGCAAATTTAAGTTTATTTACGACGCCCCACGCCCGAACATGTTCGAGGGCGGCATTTGCCTGTGTCTCAATTTGAAGTGCCGTTTCACCATCGAATACCATTACGACGTCGTCTGCAAAGGCCTGGCAATAGTTGCCCCTCTTCTCAAGCCGGTGTAAGAGCGGGTCGAGGAGTAAATTCCATAGTATAGGACCCCCTATGGATCCCTGGACGCATCCTTTGCTGGTAAGCCGCTGATGCTGTTCTCCAGCGTATCTTAATTGAACAGCTCTGTCGCTCAGATAGCTGTCAAAGGCCCTCCTTAGGTTTACCGGACACCTTTCCTCAGCCAGTCTGACCCGTATGGCCGGCCACCATGCGCTATCGAAGGCTCCCTCTATATCCAACGATACTACAGTGACTATACGTTTTTGCTTTAGTTTTTCGCGGATGTGCTGCATTAAGATATAGAGGGAGTCTTCGGTGCTCTTTTGGGGCATGAAGCCATACTGGCGAGTACTGAATCCGGGCAATAGGTGGAACCTAAGGCGCCTCACCAGCATCTTCTCGTATACCTTACCCAACACAGGCAAGAGCCCAATCGGCCTGTATGATTTGGGTACGGTATACGACTCCTTTCCTGGTTTCCTGAGTACCACTACCGTTGCCAGCTTCCAGGCCTTCGGGAAGTGGTGCAACTTAAGGCACTTGTTTATGAGGGCCAGGAAAAGGGCCGGGTCGTTTCCCACCGCTTGGCTGCAAATATCGGCCGTGAAGCCGTCCGCACCTGGGGCCTTCTTAGGGTTGAACGATTTTATCGCTGTCTCCAGCTCGTACATTGTGAAGGGCGGGTCAGCCTTCTCATTTTGTTCTGCTGTGTTTACCCCCCGCGCCCTTTCTCTAATGTTACGCTGCTCAAGGTTATCGTTCAACTCCTGGTCTTCTGGATAGAAGGTTTCCGCCAAGTATTCCGCAGACTGCTTCGCGTCCAAGGTCACTCCGTCCCGCATCAGCAACAAATCCTCACACCTCTCCGTGCTCCTTCCTATCACCCGGTATATCCCGTCCCAGACACTTTCCCTGTCCTGCCTTCCACAGAACCCTCTCCAGCTTTCCGCGATTGCATTCTTTACAGCTAACTCATAATTTTCTTTTTGTTCCAGGTACTTTGCCACCACCATCGACCTTCGAGCTGGCGCTGCGTTCCGGATCCGTCGTCTCCGTGTTGCGACCTCCCGTTTCATCTCAGCGAGTTCTTCGGACCACCACGGCTTGGTAAGTATTTCTCTTTTCTTTTTATTTGGTATGCTTTCTTTACATGTTTTGGTTATAGCTTCTATATATTTATTTACAATTTTATCTAAGTTTACAACGTTGTCAATTCGGTCCAATTCTTCCAATGTGATGCCTTCTTCTTGCATAACTAGTCGCTGTTTCTCACGAAACAGTGACCAGTTTGCTTTTTTTGTGTTATAGATTCTAGTTGTTCTTTCTATATTGATCCCAATAGACTTCATTAATTTGATTTTAAAAGCAATACCGTTGTGGTCCGAGCTCGTGAGACCTTCCTCTACTCTCCAGTCGCTGATTAGAGCAAGCAGGGTTAGGTTAGGTTAGGTTAGGTTAGGTTAGGTTAGGTTAGGTTAGGTTAGGTTAGGTTAGGTTAGGTTAGGTTAGGTTAGGTTAGGTTAGGTTAGGTTAGGTTAGGTTAGGTTAGGTTAGGTTAGGTTAGGTTAGGTTAGGTTAGGTTAGGTTAGGTTAGGTTAGGTTAGGTTAGGTTAGGTTAGGTTAGGTTAGGTTAGGTTAGGTTAGGTTAGGTTAGGTTAGGTTAGGTTAGGTTAGGTTAGGTTAGGTTAGGTTAGGTTAGGTTAGGTTAGGTTAGGTTAGGTTAGGTTAGGTTAGGTTAGGTTAGGTTAGGTTAGGTTAGGTTAGGTTAGGTTAGGTTAGGTTAGGTTAGGTTAGGTTAGGTTAGGTTAGGTTAGGTTAGGTTAGGTTAGGTTAGGTTAGGTTAGGTTAGGTTAGGTTAGGTTAGGTTAGGTTAGGTTAGGTTAGGTTAGGTTAGGTTAGGTTAGGTTAGGTTAGGTTAGGTTAGGTTAGGTTAGGTTAGGTTAGGTTAGGTTAGGTTAGGTTAGGTTAGGTTAGGTTAGGTTAGGTTAGGTTAGGTTAGGTTAGGTTAGGTTAGGTTAGGTTAGGTTAGGTTAGGTTAGGTTAGGTTAGGTTAGGTTAGGTTAGGTTAGGTTAGGTTAGGTTAGGTTAGGTTAGGTTAGGTTAGGTTAGGTTAGGTTAGGTTAGGTTAGGTTAGGTTAGGTTAGGTTAGGTTAGGTTAGGTTAGGTTAGGTTAGGTTAGGTTAGGTTAGGTTAGGTTAGGTTAGGTTAGGTTAGGTTAGGTTAGGTTAGGTTAGGTTAGGTTAGGTTAGGTTAGGTTAGGTTAGGTTAGGTTAGGTTAGGTTAGGTTAGGTTAGGTTAGGTTAGGTTAGGTTAGGTTAGGTTAGGTTAGGTTAGGTTAGGTTAGGTTAGGTTAGGTTAGGTTAGGTTAGGTTAGGTTAGGTTAGGTTAGGTTAGGTTAGGTTAGGTTAGGTTAGGTTAGGTTAGGTTAGGTTAGGTTAGGTTAGGTTAGGTTAGGTTAGGTTAGGTTAGGTTAGGTTAGGTTAGGTTAGGTTAGGTTAGGTTAGGTTAGGTTAGGTTAGGTTAGGTTAGGTTAGGTTAGGTTAGGTTAGGTTAGGTTAGGTTAGGTTAGGTTAGGTTAGGTTAGGTTAGGTTAGGTTAGGTTAGGTTAGGTTAGGTTAGGTTAGGTTAGGTTAGGTTAGGTTAGGTTAGGTTAGGTTAGGTTAGGTTAGGTTAGGTTAGGTTAGGTTAGGTTAGGTTAGGTTAGGTTAGGTTAGGTTAGGTTAGGTTAGGTTAGGTTAGGTTAGGTTAGGTTAGGTTAGGTTAGGTTAGGTTAGGTTAGGTTAGGTTAGGTTAGGTTAGGTTAGGTTAGGTTAGGTTAGGTTAGGTTAGGTTAGGTTAGGTTAGGTTAGGTTAGGTTAGGTTAGGTTAGGTTAGGTTAGGTTAGGTTAGGTTAGGTTAGGTTAGGTTAGGTTAGGTTAGGTTAGGTTAGGTTAGGTTAGGTTAGGTTAGGTTAGGTTAGGTTAGGTTAGGTTAGGTTAGGTTAGGTTAGGTTAGGTTAGGTTAGGTTAGGTTAGGTTAGGTTAGGTTAGGTTAGGTTAGGTTAGGTTAGGTTAGGTTAGGTTAGGTTAGGTTAGGTTAGGTTAGGTTAGGTTAGGTTAGGTTAGGTTAGGTTAGGTTAGGTTAGGTTAGGTTAGGTTAGGTTAGGTTAGGTTAGGTTAGGTTAGGTTAGGTTAGGTTAGGTTAGGTTAGGTTAGGTTAGGTTAGGTTAGGTTAGGTTAGGTTAGGTTAGGTTAGGTTAGGTTAGGTTAGGTTAGGTTAGGTTAGGTTAGGTTAGGTTAGGTTAGGTTAGGTTAGGTTAGGTTAGGTTAGGTTAGGTTAGGTTAGGTTAGGTTAGGTTAGGTTAGGTTAGGTTAGGTTAGGTTAGGTTAGGTTAGGTTAGGTTAGGTTAGGTTAGGTTAGGTTAGGTTAGGTTAGGTTAGGTTAGGTTAGGTTAGGTTAGGTTAGGTTAGGTTAGGTTAGGTTAGGTTAGGTTAGGTTAGGTTAGGTTAGGTTAGGTTAGGTTAGGTTAGGTTAGGTTAGGTTAGGTTAGGTTAGGTTAGGTTAGGTTAGGTTAGGTTAGGTTAGGTTAGGTTAGGTTAGGTTAGGTTAGGTTAGGTTAGGTTAGGTTAGGTTAGGTTAGGTTAGGTTAGGTTAGGTTAGGTTAGGTTAGGTTAGGTTAGGTTAGGTTAGGTTAGGTTAGGTTAGGTTAGGTTAGGTTAGGTTAGGTTAGGTTAGGTTAGGTTAGGTTAGGTTAGGTTAGGTTAGGTTAGGTTAGGTTAGGTTAGGTTAGGTTAGGTTAGGTTAGGTTAGGTTAGGTTAGGTTAGGTTAGGTTAGGTTAGGTTAGGTTAGGTTAGGTTAGGTTAGGTTAGGTTAGGTTAGGTTAGGTTAGGTTAGGTTAGGTTAGGTTAGGTTAGGTTAGGTTAGGTTAGGTTAGGTTAGGTTAGGTTAGGTTAGGTTAGGTTAGGTTAGGTTAGGTTAGGTTAGGTTAGGTTAGGTTAGGTTAGGTTAGGTTAGGTTAGGTTAGGTTAGGTTAGGTTAGGTTAGGTTAGGTTAGGTTAGGTTAGGTTAGGTTAGGTTAGGTTAGGTTAGGTTAGGTTAGGTTAGGTTAGGTTAGGTTAGGTTAGGTTAGGTTAGGTTAGGTTAGGTTAGGTTAGGTTAGGTTAGGTTAGGTTAGGTTAGGTTAGGTTAGGTTAGGTTAGGTTAGGTTAGGTTAGGTTAGGTTAGGTTAGGTTAGGTTAGGTTAGGTTAGGTTAGGTTAGGTTAGGTTAGGTTAGGTTAGGTTAGGTTAGGTTAGGTTAGGTTAGGTTAGGTTAGGTTAGGTTAGGTTAGGTTAGGTTAGGTTAGGTTAGGTTAGGTTAGGTTAGGTTAGGTTAGGTTAGGTTAGGTTAGGTTAGGTTAGGTTAGGTTAGGTTAGGTTAGGTTAGGTTAGGTTAGGTTAGGTTAGGTTAGGTTAGGTTAGGTTAGGTTAGGTTAGGTTAGGTTAGGTTAGGTTAGGTTAGGTTAGGTTAGGTTAGGTTAGGTTAGGTTAGGTTAGGTTAGGTTAGGTTAGGTTAGGTTAGGTTAGGTTAGGTTAGGTTAGGTTAGGTTAGGTTAGGTTAGGTTAGGTTAGGTTAGGTTAGGTTAGGTTAGGTTAGGTTAGGTTAGGTTAGGTTAGGTTAGGTTAGGTTAGGTTAGGTTAGGTTAGGTTAGGTTAGGTTAGGTTAGGTTAGGTTAGGTTAGGTTAGGTTAGGTTAGGTTAGGTTAGGTTAGGTTAGGTTAGGTTAGGTTAGGTTAGGTTAGGTTAGGTTAGGTTAGGTTAGGTTAGGTTAGGTTAGGTTAGGTTAGGTTAGGTTAGGTTAGGTTAGGTTAGGTTAGGTTAGGTTAGGTTAGGTTAGGTTAGGTTAGGTTAGGTTAGGTTAGGTTAGGTTAGGTTAGGTTAGGTTAGGTTAGGTTAGGTTAGGTTAGGTTAGGTTAGGTTAGGTTAGGTTAGGTTAGGTTAGGTTAGGTTAGGTTAGGTTAGGTTAGGTTAGGTTAGGTTAGGTTAGGTTAGGTTAGGTTAGGTTAGGTTAGGTTAGGTTAGGTTAGGTTAGGTTAGGTTAGGTTAGGTTAGGTTAGGTTAGGTTAGGTTAGGTTAGGTTAGGTTAGGTTAGGTTAGGTTAGGTTAGGTTAGGTTAGGTTAGGTTAGGTTAGGTTAGGTTAGGTTAGGTTAGGTTAGGTTAGGTTAGGTTAGGTTAGGTTAGGTTAGGTTAGGTTAGGTTAGGTTAGGTTAGGTTAGGTTAGGTTAGGTTAGGTTAGGTTAGGTTAGGTTAGGTTAGGTTAGGTTAGGTTAGGTTAGGTTAGGTTAGGTTAGGTTAGGTTAGGTTAGGTTAGGTTAGGTTAGGTTAGGTTAGGTTAGGTTAGGTTAGGTTAGGTTAGGTTAGGTTAGGTTAGGTTAGGTTAGGTTAGGTTAGGTTAGGTTAGGTTAGGTTAGGTTAGGTTAGGTTAGGTTAGGTTAGGTTAGGTTAGGTTAGGTTAGGTTAGGTTAGGTTAGGTTAGGTTAGGTTAGGTTAGGTTAGGTTAGGTTAGGTTAGGTTAGGTTAGGTTAGGTTAGGTTAGGTTAGGTTAGGTTAGGTTAGGTTAGGTTAGGTTAGGTTAGGTTAGGTTAGGTTAGGTTAGGTTAGGTTAGGTTAGGTTAGGTTAGGTTAGGTTAGGTTAGGTTAGGTTAGGTTAGGTTAGGTTAGGTTAGGTTAGGTTAGGTTAGGTTAGGTTAGGTTAGGTTAGGTTAGGTTAGGTTAGGTTAGGTTAGGTTAGGTTAGGTTAGGTTAGGTTAGGTTAGGTTAGGTTAGGTTAGGTTAGGTTAGGTTAGGTTAGGTTAGGTTAGGTTAGGTTAGGTTAGGTTAGGTTAGGTTAGGTTAGGTTAGGTTAGGTTAGGTTAGGTTAGGTTAGGTTAGGTTAGGTTAGGTTAGGTTAGGTTAGGTTAGGTTAGGTTAGGTTAGGTTAGGTTAGGTTAGGTTAGGTTAGGTTAGGTTAGGTTAGGTTAGGTTAGGTTAGGTTAGGTTAGGTTAGGTTAGGTTAGGTTAGGTTAGGTTAGGTTAGGTTAGGTTAGGTTAGGTTAGGTTAGGTTAGGTTAGGTTAGGTTAGGTTAGGTTAGGTTAGGTTAGGTTAGGTTAGGTTAGGTTAGGTTAGGTTAGGTTAGGTTAGGTTAGGTTAGGTTAGGTTAGGTTAGGTTAGGTTAGGTTAGGTTAGGTTAGGTTAGGTTAGGTTAGGTTAGGTTAGGTTAGGTTAGGTTAGGTTAGGTTAGGTTAGGTTAGGTTAGGTTAGGTTAGGTTAGGTTAGGTTAGGTTAGGTTAGGTTAGGTTAGGTTAGGTTAGGTTAGGTTAGGTTAGGTTAGGTTAGGTTAGGTTAGGTTAGGTTAGGTTAGGTTAGGTTAGGTTAGGTTAGGTTAGGTTAGGTTAGGTTAGGTTATGTTAGGTTAGGTTAGGTTAGGTTAGGTTAGGTTAGGTTAGGTTAGGTTAGGTTAGGTTAGGTTAGGTTAGGTTAGGTTAGGTTAGGTTAGGTTAGGTTAGGTTAGGTTAGGTTAGGTTAGGTTAGGTTAGGTTAGGTTAGGTTAGGTTAGGTTAGGTTAGGTTAGGTTAGGTTAGGTTAGGTTAGGTTAGGTTAGGTTAGGTTAGGTTAGGTTAGGTTAGGTTAGGTTAGGTTAGGTTAGGTTAGGTTAGGTTAGGTTAGGTTAGGTTAGGTTAGGTTAGGTTAGGTTAGGTTAGGTTAGGTTAGGTTAGGTTAGGTTAGGTTAGGTTAGGTTAGGTTAGGTTAGGTTAGGTTAGGTTAGGTTAGGTTAGGTTAGGTTAGGTTAGGTTAGGTTAGGTTAGGTTAGGTTAGGTTAGGTTAGGTTAGGTTAGGTTAGGTTAGGTTAGGTTAGGTTAGGTTAGGTTAGGTTAGGTTAGGTTAGGTTAGGTTAGGTTAGGTTAGGTTAGGTTAGGTTAGGTTAGGTTAGGTTAGGTTAGGTTAGGTTAGGTTAGGTTAGGTTAGGTTAGGTTAGGTTAGGTTAGGTTAGGTTAGGTTAGGTTAGGTTAGGTTAGGTTAGGTTAGGTTAGGTTAGGTTAGGTTAGGTTAGGTTAGGTTAGGTTAGGTTAGGTTAGGTTAGGTTAGGTTAGGTTAGGTTAGGTTAGGTTAGGTTAGGTTAGGTTAGGTTAGGTTAGGTTAGGTTAGGTTAGGTTAGGTTAGGTTAGGTTAGGTTAGGTTAGGTTAGGTTAGGTTAGGTTAGGTTAGGTTAGGTTAGGTTAGGTTAGGTTAGGTTAGGTTAGGTTAGGTTAGGTTAGGTTAGGTTAGGTTAGGTTAGGTTAGGTTAGGTTAGGTTAGGTTAGGTTAGGTTAGGTTAGGTTAGGTTAGGTTAGGTTAGGTTAGGTTAGGTTAGGTTAGGTTAGGTTAGGTTAGGTTAGGTTAGGTTAGGTTAGGTTAGGTTAGGTTAGGTTAGGTTAGGTTAGGTTAGGTTAGGTTAGGTTAGGTTAGGTTAGGTTAGGTTAGGTTAGGTTAGGTTAGGTTAGGTTAGGTTAGGTTAGGTTAGGTTAGGTTAGGTTAGGTTAGGTTAGGTTAGGTTAGGTTAGGTTAGGTTAGGTTAGGTTAGGTTAGGTTAGGTTAGGTTAGGTTAGGTTAGGTTAGGTTAGGTTAGGTTAGGTTAGGTTAGGTTAGGTTAGGTTAGGTTAGGTTAGGTTAGGTTAGGTTAGGTTAGGTTAGGTTAGGTTAGGTTAGGTTAGGTTAGGTTAGGTTAGGTTAGGTTAGGTTAGGTTAGGTTAGGTTAGGTTAGGTTAGGTTAGGTTAGGTTAGGTTAGGTTAGGTTAGGTTAGGTTAGGTTAGGTTAGGTTAGGTTAGGTTAGGTTAGGTTAGGTTAGGTTAGGTTAGGTTAGGTTAGGTTAGGTTAGGTTAGGTTAGGTTAGGTTAGGTTAGGTTAGGTTAGGTTAGGTTAGGTTAGGTTAGGTTAGGTTAGGTTAGGTTAGGTTAGGTTAGGTTAGGTTAGGTTAGGTTAGGTTAGGTTAGGTTAGGTTAGGTTAGGTTAGGTTAGGTTAGGTTAGGTTAGGTTAGGTTAGGTTAGGTTAGGTTAGGTTAGGTTAGGTTAGGTTAGGTTAGGTTAGGTTAGGTTAGGTTAGGTTAGGTTAGGTTAGGTTAGGTTAGGTTAGGTTAGGTTAGGTTAGGTTAGGTTAGGTTAGGTTAGGTTAGGTTAGGTTAGGTTAGGTTAGGTTAGGTTAGGTTAGGTTAGGTTAGGTTAGGTTAGGTTAGGTTAGGTTAGGTTAGGTTAGGTTAGGTTAGGTTAGGTTAGGTTAGGTTAGGTTAGGTTAGGTTAGGTTAGGTTAGGTTAGGTTAGGTTAGGTTAGGTTAGGTTAGGTTAGGTTAGGTTAGGTTAGGTTAGGTTAGGTTAGGTTAGGTTAGGTTAGGTTAGGTTAGGTTAGGTTAGGTTAGGTTAGGTTAGGTTAGGTTAGGTTAGGTTAGGTTAGGTTAGGTTAGGTTAGGTTAGGTTAGGTTAGGTTAGGTTAGGTTAGGTTAGGTTAGGTTAGGTTAGGTTAGGTTAGGTTAGGTTAGGTTAGGTTAGGTTAGGTTAGGTTAGGTTAGGTTAGGTTAGGTTAGGTTAGGTTAGGTTAGGTTAGGTTAGGTTAGGTTAGGTTAGGTTAGGTTAGGTTAGGTTAGGTTAGGTTAGGTTAGGTTAGGTTAGGTTAGGTTAGGTTAGGTTAGGTTAGGTTAGGTTAGGTTAGGTTAGGTTAGGTTAGGTTAGGTTAGGTTAGGTTAGGTTAGGTTAGGTTAGGTTAGGTTAGGTTAGGTTAGGTTAGGTTAGGTTAGGTTAGGTTAGGTTAGGTTAGGTTAGGTTAGGTTAGGTTAGGTTAGGTTAGGTTAGGTTAGGTTAGGTTAGGTTAGGTTAGGTTAGGTTAGGTTAGGTTAGGTTAGGTTAGGTTAGGTTAGGTTAGGTTAGGTTAGGTTAGGTTAGGTTAGGTTAGGTTAGGTTAGGTTAGGTTAGGTTAGGTTAGGTTAGGTTAGGTTAGGTTAGGTTAGGTTAGGTTAGGTTAGGTTAGGTTAGGTTAGGTTAGGTTAGGTTAGGTTAGGTTAGGTTAGGTTAGGTTAGGTTAGGTTAGGTTAGGTTAGGTTAGGTTAGGTTAGGTTAGGTTAGGTTAGGTTAGGTTAGGTTAGGTTAGGTTAGGTTAGGTTAGGTTAGGTTAGGTTAGGTTAGGTTAGGTTAGGTTAGGTTAGGTTAGGTTAGGTTAGGTTAGGTTAGGTTAGGTTAGGTTAGGTTAGGTTAGGTTAGGTTAGGTTAGGTTAGGTTAGGTTAGGTTAGGTTAGGTTAGGTTAGGTTAGGTTAGGTTAGGTTAGGTTAGGTTAGGTTAGGTTAGGTTAGGTTAGGTTAGGTTAGGTTAGGTTAGGTTAGGTTAGGTTAGGTTAGGTTAGGTTAGGTTAGGTTAGGTTAGGTTAGGTTAGGTTAGGTTAGGTTAGGTTAGGTGTAGGTAGGGTTGGGGGGGAGGTGGGAGGGGTGGGGTGGTTGTGGTGGGGGTGGGGTGGGGTGGGGTGGGGTGGGGTGGGGTGGGTGAGGTAGGGGTGGG
>OY992863.1:600000-857500 GCA_963921415.1 Pyrausta despicata
ACAAAACTAACAATAATAATTAATGTATCAATTGTTTATAATTGATATTTATTTGATAGACCGTAAAACGTGTAGAAATTATTGAAAAAAAAATACATAGTTTCAATAATGGAATTTCTTGTTTTCTTTCCTTAAACCCTTTGTAGAAAAGCCAAGTTAAAAAGCATAACACCATGTTATTATGACACATACACACTTACACATCTTTATAAAAGTATCTTAAAGAGATAAAGAGAAGAAGAACCAAAAAATTGTTTATGGCAAACGTACGTTACCATAGCGAGGTATAGGCAACAAGCCAGTGAGGCGATAGTAGACCTATGTGGGACCGGTTTGGCGAAACCAGTTTATTCTGGTTCCAGTTCGCGACCGGTCGGAGCGAGATCGGTGCAACCCCATCTTCGTAACTGTAGGAGGTATAAACACTATCTATGAAATATAGAAGCATAGAAGGATTTTTAACAAAAATAATTATTACTCTTGTATGAAACGAGTAAGCTGTAAAGGCGATCTATGCTTTGATACATGACAGAGTTAAAGGTCAAGAGTAGAAGGTAAGGGAATATCCACCCAAAAACTTCATAAATCTAAAGAATAAAACAGAAAGCTTCTGCGTACTTTTCACTCCCCGCATCTGACTCTATAAAAGCAACTATCTTATGGGCTTGGCTTTTACATATGTATGAGATTGGACTGTTTCATTTATTTTTTAGTATACCTAGACTGGATGTCAACAATTTTATGAAGGCAATAAAATTGTTTACTTTAAATATTACGTAGATTCAATCGAATTACGGATATCAAGCGTAAATGAGAAACTGATATGGGATATCATTGTAGCTGTGGGATGGTACTTATTCGATGTTTGAATTAATTTATGATAGTGTCGCTGGTGCGGCGGTTGACGCTGCCGAGTCGCTGAAGATGCACAAATATGCTGCTCTCTCGGAGATCTACATTTTGTGCCTTTCGGTGTGGAGACCATACGCTCATGGGGATCCAAGGCTATCGTATACTTCGAAGAGCTGAAGAAGAGGTTAGCTCAACACACTGGTGACCATGGGCCTGGCAGCTTCCTCGGCCAAAGGATCAGCCTTGCCATGCAGAGAGGAAATGCTGCCAGCCTTTTGGGCACCATACCCAATGGCAGCGCTGGGGGTGATATTTTTTCTATAAAGTATTAATTTTTGTTTCAATGTTTCCATTTTTTGAAGTGAAAACTTCTTTAGCGGCATTGAGCACTTTTGTGGCATGGGTAGAAACTGTGAAACTCGCGTCAGGTCACGTGATGCTGATCGAAAAACCGTAAGACGGTTGTTAAGTTTTCACTTCTGCCGGCACTCCCGGAGTGCAACCCGTGTTAGTTTTTTTGTTTATCTGTTTTTATACTTTAATTACGCTAGTTGTATTACAATATTTTAAGGTTTTGATATGGTTTCAATAAAAAGTACATTACAAAAAAAACTAGTAGCTTTATGCTACTAGTTATGTTTTCGTCCAAAACAAAACAAAAAAGTTTCAAAGTTATCGAAAAATAGATCCACGTCGATAAATCAGTGAACTCGTAAACAGATCCAATTTAGGCCAGAGGCAGAACCATCGGCGGAAATTAAAGTCGTTTAGACGTATGGACACTGAATTATTACTTGCTATGAAAGCCGGCTTCGCACCGGCTCTGCTCAACTGATTAATGGGCTGGGAGGTGCTTTATTGGAATCCAAATCTCGAAATTCATTTTAGAATACATAGGTCGGTACTTGTTTTAGATGTCTGCCTTTACAACCGTACTCAATAGAACACTTAACGTCTTCGGTAAAATAATTTTTAAGGTGATATACTCAAATCTCCTATTTGTTTTACCTGCTCTGGTAAATTATTTTTATAAACTTATCCAGTGAATGTTCCACTATATTGCACATTTGAAAACTTACATCTGCGTTTAAAAAAAAACAAGTTTCGCAGCTCAGTTATTCTACCTGAAAAGTTGTGAGATTCATGTAATACCAAGTCGGTTAATTTATTCATTTAGGAACTGAAGGGACATTTTTATCATATCGTAAGGAAAGTTTTCATCATATCAATAATTATACGTAATGGCCAAGTCGATCTGTTTTTTTAAAACGTAAAATATAATAATATATTTAATATTGATATGATAACCACTTAAGGCAAAAGGTGCCTAAATAGGGACTCAATGCAGGAAAACTGAGCTGCGAGACTTGGTTTTTTTACAGGATATTTTTTATGGTATCCCTCTTTTTTGTAGAGACCTACTTTTTCCTTTTTTGTACCTTTTACTTCTAGAATATCACACCCTTTCTCACTTCATATCCCACTCCTTTTTATATCTATCTAGATACTTGTCTACAACTATTATTCCTTCTGTTATACGTTCGAGAGATATTGATAATACGGGTACAATGATTCATGAACTGCAAATGTAACTTTGTAATCATAAACATTTATATGAGATTACTAAGTTATTCACGCAGTTATTGTATCTAGAAAACTGGACAGGAATAATAAAATGTTTAAATTTTCCCTTGGTTAAGACACCAAAAACTAATTATTATTCTAAATTTGAAGGTTCTGTGTCTGCTATATATAAAGTGCCATAAACTTTTGGTGATCGGTAAGTCAGTGAGTGACAAAATTAAGAAAGTTTGACAAGTTACATTACTTAAACTACTTGTTGAAATTGAATGAAATTTTAAATATACCGTGTGTATACAATGCTAATACTAGCTAAGCAACTGAAAATTCAGGTTTGTAGCTTTATTCACAACAAAGTTATAGGGGTGTCAAAAAGATGTCGAAAAGGATGGTACGGCCGTGCCGC
The DNA here is from genome assembly GCA_963921415.1 of Pyrausta despicata. Lineage (NCBI taxonomy): Eukaryota > Metazoa > Arthropoda > Insecta > Lepidoptera > Crambidae > Pyrausta > Pyrausta despicata. The sequence continues at coordinate 602,840 of OY992863.1, forward strand.
ATTTTTGCTCGACTTAGCGGGGGCACTGCCGTGCCCCCAGATTTTCGTTAGTCGGCCATATTTTGTGCAATACGTTATTCCACGTTGGAACGGGCAATTCGCTTTCTAACCGCAGAGCAAACGACATGATTGTGGCAATAAGCACGGCAGGGCTGACACAGCACGAACAAACGCGGTGGGATTACTGCATCAGCCCTTGCGTACCCAATAAGGTACCCGATAAAATAACTGTGGCAATGAACACCTACCACAGATTAGCTAGCCTTATAAACCCGAAACTCGTTTTACTGTGCGTTTGAGCAAAACAGACAAATCATTGTTATAAAATAAGACTTCTTAACATACATTATTTTTTATAACAGCGGCAGTAAATTTCTAAGTAATATTAGGCTTAATATAGAAGATTCACCAAAGGGCTCGGCTAGCAACAATCGTTATCGTTGATACAAGCGTTGCGTAACACTAACAAAGCGAGTACAATACAAGAAATATCACTGACATTATGCAACACACGGCAAAATGAACCTACTGCCTGTAGATAGTAAAAACTTAAAATTTACATTTAGATAAGATATAAAATCATTTTTTTATGAATAAAAGAGCAAAAATTCAAATTTCATTAAAGTACTAGCAAATGTTATATTGTGTGTGTTTATTTAAAAATATAATAATATCTATATTTGCCAACCCTCTGGAAACTATTACACCGAGAGAAGTCGTTAGCGAATAATCGATAGTCGATTACGCGGGAGGTTGCACATCACTATTACGAGTAAAAATGATTTAAAAAGGAAATGAAAGAAAAAACATTAGCTTTGCTTTTTCTTGAAAAAAAAAAACTTTTTGTAAATTAATTGCTTTTATTGTTCGTGTAATTAAAATTTGATGATAATACTTAATTTCATTAATTTATTTTCAAATTGTACATCCATTGGTTTTGTAACTTAAGCACTTTTACTAGAACAGTTTTCTTACTGGAAAGAGACACCGAACAGTGTTTGTCCAAAATAGTTTAACTTAACGTAGCAAGTTAGGATATGCATACAGAATTTTATACAAATAATTATACAAATAAGGCACATTACATGGGTTGGGTACTTTAAAAACTTAAAGGCTGTTCAGCTATAAATATTTTTGTGAAAAATACGTTTTGAATAATCGGTGTTAATCTTTTGCCGCACAATTGATATAAATGAAAAATACCAACGATATTTGTTTTAAAAATAATAGCGTTTTTCTCATTGTTGGCAAGTCCTTTACTCGATATCCAAGCGAGCTACTTTTGAGACTGCTAGCGCCATCTGTTAATATTCTGTCGAACTACTATTATGACAACTTTCTTTTCCCTCCATTTGCTAAAGCAATGTAATATAACAATGGTGTGTTTTCTCTATCTAATTGTCACTTTGGGTATGATTTATACAGGAAACAGAATAGGAAAATGTTTTTTTTTTTTATTTGACTTCGTCTTTGGTGTTTAAAAAAAATGATACATGTATTGGTCGCATCGCGTCACGTAACACTATCTCGTCGCGTCGCGTCGCTCACGTACTACAACGCCTAATCAAAGATATAGTCTTTAACAAAATCTTCATACTATCAGGTACATTTAAAAGGAGATATAAACAAGTACTTATCTAATGCTTACTGTAAGTAACTGACGCGAACTAAAATAAGATAAAACGATAGTTAACAACCAAGTAAGTTGAAGTTACAAAGCTTATGATTGGTATCATAAACTAACATAATCAGTGATAGCTATAATAAGGTTACTCTATTTTTTAGCATTATCAATGCAAATTTCTTCACAATGTGAAATTAATACACTTAAAGACAAATGGACTGCCACACGCGGGATTCAAACCCGCACCTCTTACAAGCAGGCCGATTGCTTTCCCAATGGAGCTACCGTGACACTTACTTATCGGTTCGAATTTATTTAAGTGCTTCTTAGGCTGCAGCCAGCCATGATTCATTACTGTTTCGGTTAGATACACAACATCGCCCGGCTTGCGAGAGGTCCGGGTTCGAATCCCGCGTGTGGAAGTCCATTTGTCTTTAAGTGTGTTTTAATTTCACATTGTAAATGTTACTTAAGCGCTTTCAGCGATAATTGTCCCAAAAATACCTACTACCAAATGCCTATAAAATAATTGTATACTAACATACAAGTGTTGATAGGTTTCTATAATGGTAAAACTTGCTAAAAAAAATCTAGGCGGGTACCTACCTGAATTCAAGTTTATTATTTTAAATAGATTACCAGATTCAATGGATCTATTCCAAGACATTGCAGTGTTAAGAAATTCACGCAACGTCACATCGGTATGTAAAAAATTCTTAAAACATAAAAATAAAAAATATATATTCAGAAACAAACATAGCATAAATGTTTATATGTTTTAGTTTCACAGTTTTATGGGCAAAGGAAGGTGTATGTTAAATAAATACCTAATAACGTTTGTAGTGACTTATTTTAATACTAGCTTTTAGCGATCAGATTCCCCGGAAAGTAATCTTTCCCATGGAAATGCGTTGTTTTCCCGTGATAAAAAGTAACTCATGTCCTTTCTTAAGTCTCAAACTATCTTCTTACCAAATTTAATTTAAATCTGTTCAGTAGTCTAGAATGCGTCATTTTCCCGTGATAAAAAGTAGCTTATGTCATTTCTCGGGTATCAAAATATATCCATACCAAATTTCAAACATATTGGTTTAGTAGTTTAGGCGTGATTAAAATTCAATAAAATTAAAATTATAAATAAAATAAAAAAATTCATTTATTTCTGTAAGTAGGCTAAGAACTAGCACTTTTACACGTCCCAACATATAAATTAACCCTACCACCGTTTCGGGACAATTTGGGCCAGTGCTGAGAAGAAGCGGCGCAAGAAACTCAGTCACTATTGTCATTGCCTCTTTTCAAAATTGATTTACAATAATTGTAATTGTTTGCATTTAAACATTTCCATATATCTTTGTCATTTATATAATCATCAATTTTATAATATCCTTTCGACATTAATACATCTTTAACAACTGTTTTAAATTTATCTAAAGGCAATGAAATTAAATTTTCAGGTAATTTATTTAAAAATGATACACATCTACCCATAAATGAGTGATTGAGTAACAGACAGAAAGACAGAGTTACTTTCGAATTTATAATATTAGTATGGATAAGAAAAATAATCATATTAGGCAGTAGGTACAACACTCTAAAGTAAAACTATTACTTATTCATTTTGCAAAAGAATATTATTGTTAGTTTCAAAATGGCGACGATACCTACACTTAATTTGTTTACATGTTTAAAAATAGCGAAAAGTGATGTCATTTTAGTTACCTGAGTAAAGGTTTTTCCTATTTTAATATTTTATTTAAATTTTGTAGACACTAAAAGAAGATTAATTTTAGAAACATCTACAGCAGTTAAAGGAATGATAACACGAAGTGACTAGCTACTTTCTTATCAATGTAGGAAGCTCATCATCTAGAACCTTGATTCATGATCATGCATGACTATGTTTTATTCTTAGTATTAACGGAAAAAAGATTGCAAATATGTAGTATGAATATAAGGACAATGATTTTTAACATTTACTACTGTACAAAGTAATTTTGCATCGTTGTTGATCTAGTAAGATGCTTAGAAGAGCGTCATAAGACAAAAAAATATTAAATATCTGTGCGTGAACATGCATTAGATACACCCAACCACTTCATACGCTTTGACCAACCGAAATTCCTCGCAAGAGAACGTCGTTTTCTTCCTCGTATGCTCCGTGAGGCCATTGATATTAGAAGACATCCTAATTTAATAGAGAAGATGGTTGGAAAATTCCACCAGCTTGGGATCCGGTTTTAGCCAAGACTCAAGCTCGACCCCGCACTGCAAGACCTCAATATACTGTTAGCTCATTTTGTGTAATTTTGAGTGATGGTAGTTTACATATTTTTCTTTCAAAACTATGTAATGAAAACGAACACTTTAGTCTACCTGCGACCACGGACGCTGAAAAGGGTTCAAAACAGTTAAAATAAAATGTTAATAAATCGCTAAATTAGCCGTTAACAAGTGTATTATTTTTATCCTTTCTTTTTGTACTACGAGCAATACAATACGGTTTATATAAAATGGTTAAGTTTAAGAGTTCGACAATAGGTAGATACCAAGAAAACACCCTAATTTTAATAGAGGTTGGAAAATTCCACCAGCTTGGGATCCCGTTTTAGCCAGCTAGTCCCGGCACTGCAAGACCTCAACTAAAATGAAAATCGGAATAAAAATTCTGTTGTTTTTTTTATATACCAGGCAGTTTTCATACCTCTAAGCCTTCATTGTTACTCTCGCGGGTTACTCACCGTGCACACAGAAACAGCTGAAGACACCAACCGAAAGTTTACACGTGCAGCGAGAGCACTCACCTTTCGGTATCACTGTGTAATGTACAGATATACAGCAGGTTCGTTGCCCAATTTTCATCTTTTGACTTTACTCATTTTGGTAGACGATGATATGTCTTGGCCCAAGAAAAAGAGGATTACAAAGAGCAAAGCGTGTTAAAAATAAAATAACTTAACACACCAAAATGCAATCAAACTAATATCTACATTTCTACAGGCGAGATGGATACCCTACACTATCTCATCTACTCACATGTACTCGTGTTTACGTGTTAGCTCGTTCGTTCGTTGCAAAACTTTATATAAACCTGCTTATATCTTTCGGCTTCATATTAGCGACTTGGAAACTCAATGAAGTATATTGTTTAACAAAGAATGGCAAATAAATACTTTTTTTATCCCTTCTATTCATTCAAATTAGTAGGTAACATATTATGTATTCTCTATTAATGATGTTTGGTACAATTTGAACGAAGGGACTGCAAAGGTAGGTAGTTAGAATGTTTTTCTCCAAGATTGCACTCCGAGAACGCAGTCGTGAGGAATAGTTTTATTTTTATTTTTTGTATATTATAATATAATTTAATATTTACTTTTATTTTTTGATATGATGATATTATATCGATATATTATGTTTATTAATTTTTGCGTCATTTTATTAACCACAGTTAACCTTTCTCATTTAATTTTCACTGCACCCATTGCCTTCTTTCTGCATGACCTTGAGGTTGACTGGCAGAAAATGCTTTTAGCATTAAGTCCACCATTTGTACATTTATTGTGCAGTAAAGTGTTAAATAAATAATAACTCTTATGTTTGTATTTAACAGACATTCAGCATACCGCATCATCCTGCATTATGGCTTTTTTATCAGCCGCTGCTATCACACATGATACCGGATAGTGATGCATTTTGTGCGGCAAACATTAGCGGAGATGAAGCATAAGCCGAAATAACACTTTGTAACATTAGATGATTCGTTTTAAGTAGGTACCTGTACCAAGTTGGTACTTGTATGGATACCGTGCCATGAAAGTGGGAAGCGGTTGGGCAATAAAGCGTTTACATTATAATAAGCAGTTTTTTGTTTTTATGGTAAAAAAAATTGTTTCGAAAGTCAGGAAATTTTGTATCACGATACAGACATTCACAACTATACATATAGACGTATTTTTTTTATTAGGTGAAGATAATCTTAATCTAATTTAAGTTATTAATATATGAATAGATCGATTCGCAACTATAAACCTGTGTGTCCATCACGGAAATTATTGTTAGGTAAAATGTTACACAATTTTCTAATTGAAGAACTTAGATCGAAGTTAACTTCAATGAAAATGGCTTTGCTAAATTGATTTTTCCAAGAGCAATTCCCATTAGAACTAAGACAATCTGCTGAACACAGATTATATAAAGGAGGTTACACCCGCAAGCACAAAATTGTGCTCAGATTGATTCGACGACCACTTTTGTAATGGCCAAGAAGTTGACTATTAACCAAGAGGGTTCGATAGAACAAACAAACATTTGTGTGCATGAACATGTCTGTTTGGACTCGTCTGGGTGTTATATGTATTTATTTAAATTTATTTGTAATACCACTGTTGATTCTGATTTCTGTAATACAAGTGCTTAAGCAACCACTGAGTTTGATCAATGTATGTATGTGATGTTGTTGTGTATGTATTTATATAAAAAAAGATTGCCTAATTGTCTGTGTTTTGTCTCGCAGTGCTGGGCCAAAAAATAAGGAGATATGTTCTTAGAATCTCAACACCGACGTACACAAGTGATAACTTAATCCAAGACTGAATCATCAGCCTATATACGTCCCACTGCTGGGCACAGGCCTCACCTCAACTATGAGGTGGTTCGAGCCATACTCCACCTCGCGGGCTCAGTGCGGATTGGTGGAGGGGTGTGTGTAAGGTAAGTGACCAACTTTACTGTCAGATGTTATTAAGCCGCCTGAGGGTCTCCGACCAGTATTTATCGATATCAACCGATTAAAGATTACTAATTTATCTGATTAAGGAGCTGTGTGCGTATTTCGGATGATTGATTTAACTATGGAATCTACTTAGTTTATTATTGCTGTTAAAAGTATTTAGTTGATTTCGTGCGCATTAGGTGGTTTTATTGGATGGCGTTGTTTTCCCAAAATACCAATTTTGACGAAATATGATTCAAATCTTTGGTAATTTCGGAATGAAAGCGATCACCGGAAAGTATTTTTTCCCATGGGAATGTGTTACTTTACCGCGGTTAAAAGTAACTCATGTCCTTTCTTAAGTCTCAAACTATCTCCTTACCGAATTTCATTTAAATCTGTTTAGTAGTTTAGGCGTAAAAGCGATCGGCTCACTTGAATTTTCCCAAGGGAATGCGTCGTTTTCCCGCGGTAAAAAGTTGTGAATGTGTCATTTTTCCTTGGTTAAAAGTAGCCTATGTCCTTTCTCGGGTATCAAAATATTTCCACACCAAATTTCATGCAAATCAGTTAAGTGGTTTAGGCGTGATTGAGTAACAGACAGACAGACAGAGTTACTTTCGCATTCATAATATTAGTATGGATTTACCGAATGAAGTATAAACTTATACGCCATTGCGATAAAAATTTGACTGAGGTACAAGCTTTTAACCGAATGGATTAAAGTAACCCCCTTGGGTTAACGTAATTCGCAGGCACCGGTGCCTTTAAAGTTTGACTTAAAACGCGTCTTTGATCGTAACGTTCAGAAACGCCGTCAATTAATACAATACGGTAACAAATTCGACGAATCGACGAATTCTCAATTACTGATAACAATAGCTCGATCAAAACAGTAGGAAGTCGCAAAATATAATTTGCCATGGAACAAAATTCTTGGGAATGTATCGGTGTTTGCAATCACACACATACAGTTGGTGAAAAACAACTGCTTGTAAATTCAAATACGATTTGGTCGGCGTGCGGTATGTATGCATAATCAAGAAAAACATAACATGTTTTGACTGAAATGTTGTGAAGTTAGTCATGTTTTTTCATGAAGAATATACCTAGTAGCAAGAAAGTTTAAGTTGTAGTTTTTATATAAATTTATGTAGCTACTTATATGGAGAAGATACCAGCAAAATGAAATAAAAACAAATAATACAATTAATATATTTTTAATAAACTGTAGTATGTATTATTATTTTTTTTTTTAAATTATTAATTAGCTTTTACCCGCGGCTTTGCCCGCGTAGAATGAGGACATTTACAAATGACTTAGTGACTGTATTTTTTGCATATAATAAGTTTAATTTTGATCATTCCGTAGGGAATTATCTTATATTTTTACCATGTTTCCGTGTTTGTTTTTCACGATTTTGGTAGTAATAAATCGTATAGCTAGATTTAGTACAAAATATGTAAAGTTATAAAATTTATATACCTATCTAAGTTGTTTGAAAGAATACTTGTGAAAAATACACAAAATAACAATCAACCAAATCCACAATCGCAAAGAAAATCAAGTCCGTTAGAAAAGCCAAATCGACAAATTATGAACGCAGAACGCAGAACTGAAACGACACAGAATTAACCTATAAAGAAGAAAATTCCTAATTTCACCTCAAAGTTACAGTCATTAATATCCAAGTAGCTGTGGTAATTCATTATCGCGTTTTAAAATACAGGCAACGCCATCTATTGGCGCCTCAATAAACTATACTGAGACTACGCTTACGTAGAATGAAAGTTGCTATTTTCCTGCTGTATTGTATGGGAACATGTAAGTAGAATCCTCTTTTATCCCACGGGAGCATATAATTACAATAAAAAGTATATCCTACAATCTAATTCAGGTTCACTGCTCAACACTGTCTAGGGATGAAGAAAATGTATTGCATTGTAGTTGATTCATTAACTTGAATTAAAAACTATTATTTAATCTATGTCAGCTAATACACTGTCTGTAAACCAAATTTCATTAAAATCCGTTCAGTACTTTCGGCGTGATTGAGGATTATCAAGATTCCTGCTTTATCCCATGGGAGAGTTTAATCGGGATAAAAGTAACACCTAAATTAGCCTATACCCTGCCTGTATACCAAATTTCATCAAAATCCATTCAGTACTTCCGGCGTGATTGAGGATTATCAAGATTCCTGCTTTATCCCATGGGAGAGTTTAATCGGGATAAAAAGTACCCTATCACCTAAGTTAGCCTATACCCTGCTTGTATACCAAATTTCATCAAAATCTATTCAGTAGTTTTAGCGTGATTGACGGACAAACATCCAAACATCCAAACAAATATACTTTCACATTTATAATATTAATAAGATTTCAAAAACAAGAAAAAATATTACTCCAGATCTATAAAGTGTTTTAATGTACAGTGCAGGTATCAAAACTTTTACAGTATTACGTACCTCCTACTTAAAACGGGCTTGATTTCCGAGTTACTTTTGACTTATTTTTTTTTCAGGAATCCGTTGCCTAGACTAAACGCTTTGGACTTAGAGATAGCGTAGCACGCGTTAACTCATTGAAGGTATAGATTTAGCTGCGTAGGCGCACTTAGAAACGCATTAAAATCTAATAAGCGGACTACCAGTACATACGACTGCACAACTAGGTAAACACTTTTAAATCTTATACACTTGCGATAAGGGCAATAGGCATGATGACACCTATCTTAAATATTTTCAAGACCATGGCGTTTAAAAAACATAGCCCCTATGAAGTTTTTACAACCAGTATATTTCCAAAAAGCTGTAGAAACCAATTTTTATCAATATACGGTCAATTGACTCCGATTTCTGATACACTACCGTGACGTCACGTTTTTGTATTTGCATACAAAACCTATGGAGGCAGACCGTTTTAACACATAATTAAGAGTATGTCAACGTATTTTTGCAGAAGAAGTGTACAAGATCTATTTGTGGCGTAAGACATCTGGAATCATGCTGACCTCTCTTTAAGCAAATGAATACTCGTATATTCGCGCTACCATCCTTATATATCTTCGAAACTCTATTGTTTGCAGAAGAACATCAATCTTTTTACAAAAGAACGAGAGGACTGCAATTTTAATACAAGGCATCCACACAAATTAACAATCCCATCAGCAAGTACAACCTGTTTTAGCAGAAATAGTTACCTACAGCATATTATGTGTCATGTTATGTCATGTCATGGGTTGTTTAATTTACTTCCGGATTGGATCCAAACTCTGCCATTAGTTTTTTTTTTAAAGAATTATATTCAGAATCTTAGCTGAGAGAAATGTTTTTATAGCGTCGGTGAATTTATGCAATTTTGTCGTAATGGTGGCCTCAAAAAATTATATAATACCTTCTTCCCAAGTAATTGAAATTGATGCTTTGTGACTTTGTTAAGATTTGACCGCAGATTAAGGATTGATGCATTTGACTGAATCCCTATTTATATGTAATGGACGGACATTTGTTGATTTAGTTTTTGTTTAATGAACTGACATTTTGTTTTTGCATAATAGGCTTGGAATTGAATTGTAATTGAATTAAAATTGTTCTAAATGTACTTACTTCAATCGAATATTTAGCGTTTAATGTTTTTATTAACTTTTGTGTCAACTAGTTACGCATAACGATATCATAACATTAAAAAAAAACGATTGGTGGTGTCATCTTGCCTATTTTGCAAGAAATTTAGGAAGGCTGTTATGCTGTTCAATGTACTAGCATTTTGTGATGTTGCTAGTTTGGATCTTGAAAATAGATTTTATGGTGCTCTGAACACATCTACATTAAGACTGTGACAACAAATGTATTAAAATTAATTAAATTAAATTCTAATTTACTTGTAAATGAGGTAATCATGGTGAGACAAACCCATCAGCCAATAGAAATACTTTCTGGTATTTAAAATCCTACAAGAAAGTATGTGTGAAGGTACTAGATTGACACAAAATAATTATTTTAAGACTTAGTTTTGGACATCGGTTAATTTGAATAAGGACTTTATATATAATTATAATTCTTTCGTTACACAATAACATAGATGGCGATAATCATTTCTAGAATCAAACTAAGTAATTTCATACAGAACATTAATTATTCGTCGGATCTATTTTTACAGTTGTTACAAATAAGTACACGAAATGCAAATGCGCTGAAAATAGCGACATTACAGCAGGCACTAATTAGGTACTTGTTTTCCTGCAGTAAATTGTGAAATATACATTCATTTAACAAGACAATTCAGCATCTTGAAATAGGCTGGAAATTTTAAACGACCGCCTAAATTAAACAAATAATCTAAGTACGGTTTAGGTAGTCAGAACATATGAAATTTTTGTGGATAATTAAGTTCAGGCATACTTACATGCCTGAACTTCCAGTCTTATTCTAATAATACTATCTACCTACGCAGCTACGGCTTTTTTCTAACACATTAATATTTAAACTTGTACAAAGTATAAAATACTACCTTTTATACAGAATGATCGCTCAACTGCTACTCCCTGCGCATACGCATCTAAAAATATCGAAAGTGAGGTCCCTTTATGAGCGCTACAAATTTAATCGAACCTCTCCAGGAATTTCTGTAGCTCATATCATTTAGGCTGCAAGGTTCAAACTTGAACGATATTGATATGTCAGGTGTAATTTTAAATTTGTAACTATGAACGAATTTATTATTGACTGCTAATTTATTTGTTTGTTAGTCTGCGCCGTGACACGATATTCTTACCGCTACTGGTTTGATCCAGTTTTATTAATACATAAGGACATATGTACATTGATTGCAAGTAAATAAGCGCCTTTATTTAGTTTCCTATCACTCGCTTGCAGCTTGATCAGTACAAAACTTTTTTTTAAACTAAAGTTTACTATTTATTTTTGATTTTATTAAGCCAATATTTGGTTTCAAATAAGCAAATACTTTGCTTCGATGCTTTTTATTCCATGAATTCGATTACCTTATTATCGAAAACCTCAAAAAGAATATTCGAACGCACCGACGAAACGCACGAAGCAAAAGTTTCCGCCATTTCGTTTATATATTATATTAAAGTCATCAACTTGCGAATTTCTAACCGGTTCTTAATAAAAACAACTTCGAGTTAGCAACGTCTAAAAATACATTTCCACACGATCAAAACATGTACACGTGTTTGTTATGTGCCCATAATGTAAAACAGGACAGCAGGCTCGAAGTCTTTTCACCCACTGGACTTTTTTTTAAACTTCAGGGAAATGCTATTGCATACCCACCAGCCGCGGGAGCAGCTGGGGGTTATGTGGAACTCCAGGACTGTGCTGGACCTAGTAGACTCTTGCTAACTGCCTTGCACGTAAAATTAAGTGATTATCTGGTAACACTTAACACGTTAGCTGCCACCCCGGTCACCGGTGACCGGACCCTTACCTACATCTACGCGCCATTACGGTCACCGGTGACCTCAAGGTAGACCTGTTTTTGGAACGAATTTGTGCGCCGTAAGATGCGTTTCTGATAGATTTTCTGTACTGAAGTGACCGGAGTGGCGCTGTAGAATACTTCTTTGGCGTGGTTTCTATGTACTCAATTATTTTTCGAAGATACTTCTAAAATTATGAACATGACAGTTTGTAATAAGTGAACATCTACTTGTATGTGCTTTTATCACGTATCCAATAGCTTGATTTTAATAAAACTTAGCATAACTTAGCATATAATGTGGTAGAATAACATAATAGAAAAATATTATTTCAAATCTCAAATGTTCTACACATGCGTATGAGAATCATAAGGGTTGAACATTGAGTTGAAAGGAAAATTAAACTTTTGTATGAAAATCACAGCGCATTAATTATTAGTAGCAAAGTATCAATCAAAAATAACATTAAAATTAGAATCAAAAATCTTAAACATAACGATGGGACTTATTAAAACAAGCCAAACTGCGGGGAGCGGTGACCGGGGTTGCGGTCATTGCGGCGCCTTCTTAACGGTTTTTCATATTTTCGCTTCACAGCGCCACGCCGGTCACCGGTGACCTCGTCAGGTTTTTTTAAATATTTTGAAAACTATCGAACCGATTTCATTTTAAGTTAGATATATTTTCATATCTTAACATTCCGCGCCACATTTCATCAAAAAGTTTTTATATAAAAAATAATATTTCTTCAATGGCAGCCTACGTGTTAAGTTAACTTAAGCTAGTGCAGTTCACCGCTGGCTGGCTTCCGATTAGCAATTGCATTGTCCTGCTGGTAGTGGCTTAAAGGAACTACCTAACTGAAACTAAGTCTCCTAATCTTTCACGATGTAGTCAAGGATCTCACTTTACCTATGTTGTATTAGTAAAGCAACGTCTTTTTGGAATCATTCTTAATCGGAAAACAAAAGGTTTGTTTCCATACAAAAATAGTTAATCACACAATCCCAGATGATATTGAATTTAATGAAAACAATGTGTGTTTTTGTTCAGGCTATTTTTAGATACTTATAGGCCTTTGCCAACAGGCACACTGGACTTAAAGATAGCCTTTAAATAGGGGAAACATATCTTCCAGAACTAAAGTTTAAGATAAGGGGCTTATTGATTGATTGATTGTTGTTTCCTCTCAATCGTTCCATATACGTTGCTTATGACGTTACCGAACTACATTAATAGTCCTCCTGGCCGATTTCAACCACGGCGGCCAATCTCAACAGAGATCAGCCAACTACGCAGGAGATATTAAAGTGCACGAGTGTGAGCGCAATACACAGGTGCACTCACTGTTCCATCACTCTCAAAGTTCGATGAGACGGCATTCCGTCATGACCGGAGAGAGATCAGGCGGAGGACCAATGGCTTAACGTGCGCACCGAGGCACGGGGGTGTAACATCGCCAACTTCCTGACTCCGAGCTGTTTTTGAGAAATTCATGACAGAAAATCTCAGAAACATTTGGCTCGACCTGGGATTCGAACCCAGGACCTCTCGGATGTAAGGCAAAAACTTTGCCACTACACCAACGAGGCAGACCGAATGAACTACATTACACAGTACACTACATCAAAATCATCCACAGTGGGGTGAGCACGAACAATATCGTAACGTATTCGTGTCGTCCGAACGTCAGAAACTGACAGCTTCCCCATACGAATTGCCAAGTTAACGATAGATTAACGTTACGAATACGTTACGATAGCTGTTCGTGCTCACCCCACTGTAATTCGGCCTCAGCCCGAAGGCCTTGTGGCTAGCGACGCGGAATAAGTCGGCCCATGCATCTGACGGCGAATAGCACACAGCACCGCGGCTGTGTGCTGGAAATGAAACGACCAATTGAGTTAAGACTTTAATAGCCTTGTTTACCACTGCTGAGTAGGGGAGCCAACTTTGCCAAAAAAAAAACAATTCAACTTTAGAAAAATGAAAAAAAAAACGTTTAAATCAAATTGTGTATTGTCATCCAAACTGAACATATTAATAGTCCTCCTGGCCGATTTCGATCACGGCGACCGCAGCTAACTGCGCAGGAGATATTGTAGTGCACAAGTGTGAGCGCAATACACAGGTGCACTCACTGTTCCATCACTCTCAAAGTTATGTGAGACGGTAATCCGACATCAGAGATCATGCGCAGGACCAACGGCCGAGGCACGGGGGTGTACCACCGCCAACTTCCCGACTCCGAGCTGCTTTTTTTGAGAAATTCACGACCGAAAATCTCAGAATCAATTTCGGCTCGACCTGGGATTTGAATCCGGGACCTCTCGGATATAAGACAGAAACTTTGCCACTACACCAACGAGGCAGACACTGAACATATTATACAAAATTTCAGCTCAGTCCGATACAATGTCACCCACTTCCCGGTGATATTTAGCTTGCAAGATTTGATTACAAACATTTATAAACATCGGGACATGTAATAAACTAAATGAAATTTAAAATGGTACTGTTTTTTAATTAACTTATATTATATCATACACTACTGGGCCTCTCGCCATAGCTTTTTGGATCTACACCGCTAACGGTCACTAATCGTTAGCTACTCAAGCCACTTGGAAAAAAAATACGTTGATAATACGTCGGGTATTATAACATAACGTATTTTGTTTTCAAATCTGTATGCAGGTACTGATTTAAAGAAATGTTTTGTTTCATTTACCTTAATATCAAATGTTAATTATTCCTATTCTTTTAGAATCGCATTTTATTTTTGATGTGGTGTTATATATAATTCATTGTGTGGATACCCTGGTGCGATCAGTAAGCCCGGTTTCACTCTCAATTACAGCGTAGAGATAATTTTATTCGGAACACTTATCTAAGGCACTTGTTACTTAAGCCTTCTTTGCATTGGCAATAGACATTACGTCTAAAAATAATTTTGCAATTCTTCACCTCACTAACTATAGCAGCCATTGCTGTTTTTAACAAGCTTAGTATTTCAAACTGTTTGGAAAGGCGTCGATGTATAGCACAATGCTGGTAAATGTCGTGTTTGCTAAGAGCAAGACATTATCGTTAAATTTTACCGTGTTTACTTATTTCCAGTGGCGATTCCCGCTGTGTTTAATTCCAACATTGGGACTGTTTATGGAAATAAGATAGCCGTTGCCTCACTCCTTGTTAAGGAAGGCAGTTCGCAGACTTAGAGAACTTGCATTGTCAATACGAGACGGTCATAGAAAAGAGTAAGAGATAAGATAGCCAGTGCAGTGGTACTGCACGATCCAAAAATCCTCTCCACCGATTGTGTTCACACACACACTTATATTGGAATGCACTGAATTTACAGAGGGTTAACTGAATAAAACTACAAAAGAAATGTTCTAAACAAAGTGTAACGGTGTTCAAAAATTCAACCTTATGATAACATATAAGTATGCAAGACAAAACATTTCTCTAGAGCGAGTTAATAACCTACAGTGCCATCTGTTGGCAGAATTCGGTACTATGCAATAAGGTACTTGAACCTAATTTACGTTCGAAAAAACTTACACTTATTTCCTAAAAATAGCGATTTGCATAACTTCAACACAAGACAAAAAAATAGGCTTGCCGTTCCACATTTTAGGCTTCATAAAGTTGGTCACTCATTTATGGGTAGATGTGTAATATTTTTTAATAAATTACCTGAAAATTTAATTTCATTGCCTTTAGATAAATTTAAAACAGTTGTAAAAGATGTATTAATGTCGAAAGGATATTATAAAATTGATGATTATATAAATGACAAAGATATATGGAAATGTTTAAATGCAAACAATTACAATTATTTTGAAAAGAGGCAATGACAATAGTGACTGAGTTTCTTGCGCCGCTTCTTCTCAGCACTGGCCCAAACTGTCCCGAAGCGGTGGTAGGGTCAATTTATATGTTGGGACGTGTAAAAGTGCTAATTTGTTAGCCTAATTACAAAAATAAATTGATTTTATTGATTTTATTTTATTTTATTGAACAGATCGTTACTACTATCCTAGGATAGTGCGTGAAGCGATTGAAATCAAGAAATACAAAAATTTTAATCGGGACGTCGGATTTAAATTGTCATCAGCGTGGAATCCAGTGATTAATAATTGCTTACCGCGATAGACACAAAGTGATACCGTCAGTGTTGTTTGTCGCGGTGTCTGTACTAACATTTTTAATAATGAAAGTGTGAGGGTGGATCTGGAAACTGCGGCCGCCCCGAGCAGACGACGCCGCGCGCCACCAGTCACCACGGCGCAGTGCAATCCAGCCGAAACGTCGAGCAGTGAGTACCTAAATACTCAATATAATAGTTCGCGTTTAGACCCGATAACCAATAGTTAGTGTTAAGATAGCCAGTGCCTTGTGGTTGAGGATTTCGGAAGTAGCTCGCTCGCTTCCATCTTCAGCCTTTTTAATGATTAAAAGGTTTCATTAGGTTTAAGTGCTAATTACCCTGTTATGTATATAAAATATCGTAGGGACACCGCCAAGCGTCCATAGACGATCAATGACGACCACTTTGGTGTAATGGTCAAGAAGTTGACTTTTAACCAAGAGGTCGCGCGTTCGATCCCCGCACTGTACAAACATTTGTGTGAACATGTCTGTTTGTACTGGTCTGGGTGTTATATGTATTTATTTAAGTTTTTTTTTGTTTATTTGTAATACCACTGTTGATTCTGATATCTGTAACATAAGTGCTTTATCTACTTACCACGGGGTCAGATCAATGTATGTGACGTTGTTGTGTACTCCGTTACTCCAGCGGTGAACTGAAATCGAACCTGGGACCTCAGAATCCAACGACCATCTTGCACAAAGTGTCTCCGTCTGCGCAGCCCCTTCTCTAATGCTTAAAACGGTTATGTTTTAATATAAAATGGAAATGTGTCTAGATTTTTCGTTTCGGATCGTAAAGCTTTATTCTCGGGCTTGCTTTGCGACGTTTGTTTTTATATCATATCTAAAAGGGAAATGAAATGGATACATTACATTTTATTTTACTCCTTGGTATTGTAAGAAATTTTGAAACTAGGTTTGTATACGCTAATTAGGATTTTCCTTAGGATTTATTATTATATATGTGAAAGTTTGTGTGTTTGGATGTTTGTCTGTCAATCACGCTGAAACTACTGGACGGATTTTGATCAAATTTAGTATACAGATTGGGTATGAGCTGACTTGGGTGATAGGATACTTTTTATCCCGATTAAATGCTCCTTTTGGGATAAAACAGTAAGCACGTTTGCGCAGGCGGGTCGCTAGTATTTCCTACATAAAATAAAAGATTTTTAATACATATCTAGAATACACACACTAAAAAATGGATAAATTTAATACTTCAAACGTAATCACGATGATCAGTTGCAAGCGGCCTGCATCCCATTTTTGTGTATCTAGAAAATGATTATATGTAAAAGAAATCTCTTTACCTAAAATCCGTCTTAACAGTTTTATCTGCAAGTCAATTGAGACAATTACGTGTGCAATAGGAGAACTTATGTGACTTAGATTAAACAAAATGTCGGAACATATGTCACTTCTTTAGCAATGATCATTAGAATATTCCTATCGTCATATCCACCACTTATTATTATAGAACCTCGTAGTCGACTGTAATCGCCTAATTAAGTTAGTTCCTCATGTATTATTTTTATAATTAAAAAAAATATAAAATAGTATTGGTTATCAAATAATATGGTATTGTTACGAGCTGGGGTTCGGGATAAATTAATTAGTCCAATTAACTCGAAGAAACACTATATTTAAGAAAACAATACACGCTAATTAACTACAACGATCACACACTAAATTCACAAAACAATCGCTGAACAATTCACTGGTTACTTTTTATCTTCACTTGTGTCTTCACTGTATCGCTTCCAAACTTAAACTCCATTCGCGGCGCAGGCGACCCTCTATTTATATGCCGGGGCACTCGACCTAGATATATCTAGAAACTTCTAATGTTAGAGCGAGATAGGTATAGTGTTAGAAAGAGATAGATATAGTTCCAGAACATTCGAGTATTCTGTAGAAGTTTCTAGTAGCTACTAGTACGTAGTAGTAGGTAGGTAGTTTACTTCCGGAACATTCTTTCTTTATGTAACCTACCGACCTACGTGACAGTATTAACGCATCAGTGTTCGCAGTGAATTCGCCTAGAATAGCACACCCAGTAAACTTTTTCGGCCCATGCTTAACCGTAGTCAGGTGGCACTCTTCCGTATATTATTATAACCAAAGGCTACAACTTAGTTTATAGTATGCAACTGTTAGTATAATGACGCTTGATTGCGACTGTCGACACGGAATTATGAAGCAGCTTCAAATAGGCCTTATTAGCGCAAGTCTAGCTACAGTTTGGATTTCGGAGGCAAAATTAGGGATAGTTATTTAGATGATGTTGCCATTAGTATGACGACCGCTTGGTGCAGTGGTCCACAGATCGGACTTCTGAAACCAAGGGTCGCGGGTTCGATCCCCGCACAGTACAAGCATAAGCATGAACATGTGTGTTTGTACTGGTCTGGGTGTTTTATATGTATAATATGTATTTATTTACAAAAAAAAAAGTATTTAAGTATGTTTATCCGTTGTCTAGTACCCATAACACAAGCCTCGTAGCTTAATTTGGGACTAAAGAATTGGTGTGATTGTTGTGAAATATTTATTTATTTTTAAAATTAGGGATAGTTATTTAAATGATGTTGGCATTTCTCGTGAAAAGCATACATTTAGTCAGTTGTTACGTATATGACTACTTATGATCTTGCATATATAAATATCTAGCTGACCCGGCAAACGTTGTTTTGCCATATAAATGTAAAGCTACACTTATCACTAAGGGGTAAGAAAAATAGATGTTGGCCGATTTTCAGACCTACTTAATATGCTCACAAAATTTAATGAGAATCGGTCAAGCCGTTTCAGAGTACGGAAACGAACATTGTGACACGAGAATTGCATGTATATATAAAGATATACATAATTTGTGATGTTTTTTTTGTATTAGTTGTAGTAGCGGTAACAGAATAGGTACCTTATTAAATACGTACTCGTGCTTATGTAAACATAATATGTTTACATAAGCAATAATTGTTGATATTATCAACAATCTTGCTATTACGATTTATGCGACAGCCTAGTAACAGAGAGATAATGATAGTACCTAATAAGGTCCGTTTATTTATACCCTGGGTACTGAACCATAAACATTTTGAAAAATTAATGGTGTAATTTTGTTTTTACACACATCACCATCTTGATATTCCACATGCGTAGATCATATACGTTCCACATGCCGCCACCACGCGCATAGCAGAAAGATCTCGCGTCAGCGTGTACACACGGCTCCACATCAAACTACTCACTGCAAAATCACCCTTATTACCTAAGCATATGATACCGCAGTGATTAACTTGACATGTGACCGCGCGGACAAGATCCCTGCGCCCGCGCAAATAGAACTTGGCAGGGGCGCCGCACACATGTCAGAACGCACGTGTGATGTGCACTACACTAGTGATGACCATGCTGGTCTTCTCCAACTAGAGGATTTCCCTCCACCAATCCATGGTTCTACCTGCCTTGCGGGATACGTGCCGAAGGAGAGCGCGTGAGTACTGCGTAAGCTCTTTTCCCATACGGTGCTATAGGTACTAATAATAGTCCTCGTGGCCGATTTCGACCACGTCGGCCAATCTCAAAAGAGATCAGACAACTACGCAGGAGATGTTATAGTGCACAAGTGTGAGCGCAATACACAGATGCACTCACTTGTCCATCACTCTCAAAGCTCCATCAAAATTCGAAAATCCATCAAAAAGCTCAAATCGATGAGACGGCAATCCGACATGACCGGAAAGAAATCAGGCGCAGGACCAACGGCTTAACGTGCTTTCCGAGGCACGGGGTGTTACACCGCCAACTTCCCGACTCCGAGCTGGTTTTGAGAAATTCATGTCAGAAAATTTTAGAAACAATTTTGGTTCGACCTGGGATTCGAACCCAGGACCTCTCGGATGTAAAGCAGAAACTTTGCCTAACTACACCAACGAGGCAATCAGCTAGGGGTTCTTTACTGATGAAAGCAGCTGAACAGAATTTACCTTCATGGATTTGGGAGGGAAACAGAGATGATAATTTTCACACAGTCTCCGCCGTACAACCTTTTACTCGTAGTTGGATATTCCTTACACTAGAATCAAATCTGCTGGTATGTTGGGAGGCAAAGAAAGCAAACTGAATCATAATCACCATCCACCTATACATATATTGCAAATTATAGTTTGCAATATATGTATAGGTAAGAACCTTCTCCTAATAATAAAAAATACAACAAAAAAAGAATTAGTGAAATCGGTCCAGCCATTCACGCGTGATGCCGTGACCAAGAAAAACGGGTTTCATTTTTATATATATATAATATATATAGATAATACTAGTGGACCCCGCAGACGTTGTTCTGCAATTGCTTTTTTAAAATTTTCTTATCTTTTAAACCTTCCCTGGACTTCCACGAATATTTCAAGACTAAAATTATTTAAATCGGTTCAGCCGTTCTCAAGTTTTAGCGAGACTAACGAACAGCAATTCATGTTTATATATAAGAAGATAGAATATAGATAGATATAGATATATAGATAGATGTATGTTAGATTTTAAGGTAAGTATTTATGATATGGGCCATAATTATGTTGTAATTCGTTGCCTGAAATAAACGTTATTATTATTATAAATTAGGATTGAAGTTTTCATTAGTGCAGTTGCAACTTTTACAAGTGTTTTTAGAATTTAATTTTTAAGCAAAATTGACCATTAAACAAACCTAGCAACACAATAATTTTATTGTAAATCAAAAACAGATAATTTGCATCGACTGTGTGCGCGTACGCACACGCGCGCAGAGTTCATTCACACGAGACCTTGACACAGATCTGTTCAATGAGATTTAGTGAACACTTCTCTATCAATACCCCATTCCATTTTCAACCCAATTCACCTAAGCATAAGATTTGATAAGCTGTTTGCTTGTGCGCATAAATTTACAGCCCTTGCCAGGCGATTTTGAACTTATATGTAATGCATAGCTTTAATTGTGCAGTCATGTAGTTGATTATGTAAAGTTTTACATAATACATACCTATAAATAATGGCACACGCCATATGACATGCGTTACACGCTCGTGTGTCTCCGAATTAGCATCTCGATCCAATGAGTAAAACGTAGTTCTTGAAATACGTATTTATTCTTTTTAAAGTGCAGTCAATAACCTGTGTATATATGTAATAACGTTTCATTCCGAATCGTGGTTGCAATCAACGCCATTACCGTCTGTTGGTCATAGTTCTGACAAGCTTAATTAGATTCAAGGCTTTATTACGCCCTTATTTGTAATGACGACCGTTTGGTGCAGTGGTCCACAGGTCGGACTTCTAAACCAAGGGTCGCGGGTTCGATCCCTGCACAGTACAATCATAAGTGTGCATGAACATGTGTGTTTGTACTGGTCTGGGTGTTTTCTATGTATAATATGTATTTATTTACAAAAAAAAGTATTTAAGTATGTTTATCCGTTGTCTAGTACCCATAACACAAGCCTCGTAGCTTAGTTTGGGACTAGAGAATTGGTGTGGTTGTTGTGAAATATTTGTTATTATTATTATTATGTACTTAAAAATAACTAACATAACTTCGAAATATTGTGTACTTTTAATTTTATCTTACAAAAAATTTAGTCTACCTGTGACCACAAATGCTGAAAAGGATCCGAAACGTCAGGTTAAAATAAAATGCCAATAAATCGCGAAATAAATCGTAAAAAAGTGTCTCATTTCAATGTCTACAGTTCGCGTAAACCGAAGAAACAAATGTAATCTTAAATATTTTGTCGAAGATTGTACGAATGTATAGATTAGAGTCAAGAAATAAGGCTCAGAACACACCTGCGGGAAACTGCCGCCATGACACGCGAGTGTCAGAGGTTTATCCACAGCAATTGTTGCATTAGTTGGGTTGGCACGCGATTTGCGGCGACAGAAAAAGTCACATAATGCTTTTTGTGCATCGCCTGGACTTTTTCTGCGTGGACTCATGATAAACTGGTAGAGAATGCCTTCGGTCTTAAGCCCACCATTGTACACATGTTTGTGCAGTACTTATATAAAATTAAAAAGTCGCATATTATGTTTTCTCGCGGTATATACGTGTAATAAAATATTGTTTAATAATGTAATGCAATGTGACGAACGGGCTTACATTTTTCTCTATCAGACCAAGGATGCTTTTTGGTGATTGTGTCCATGAAACTTTTTAAGAACATTCGAGAAATCGGCAAAGTTAAAGCTTACTATCAAATCCTCTTAAGCCCTTGCCAAGGCTTTTGTTTCACTTTGTATAATAATTATACAAATTAAATTATTTATCAAAACCGCCGTGTAACTAACTACCGACAACTAGGGGATTCCTAACTAATCCTGTTAATCTATTACTGGAAGCCGTAAATAGGATGATCGGTGTAATGCGTGGTAATTTCAAAGTGTTCCTTTGATCCTTTATTCAAATTTCATAGTATTCTATTTATTTTATCACAGAGAATAAGAGATATCGGTGAAGCAAGTTCATCCAGAAAAAAGTCTCCCATTAATATTGTTTGTCAGTACTATTTAAATACTCTCTGTAGTAGTAGTAGTGATACCTCACTGTAGTTAAACGTATTTTTAAACTAGCGTTCGTCCGCATTTGGTAGTTTTTTTTGGAATGTGTTATTTTTCCGTAATACCAATTTTATCAAAATATCCTATAAAAAAATTGGTATTCCGTAATACCAATTTTATCTTTGGTACTTTAGGAGTGAAAGCGATCAGATTCCCCGGAAAGTATTTTTTCCTATGGAAATCCGTTATTTTCCCGCAGTCACAATTAACCCATGTCGTTTCTTAAGTCTCAGACTATATTTTTACCAAATTTCATTTAATTCTGTTCAGTAGTTTAGGCGTAAATGAGTTTTCATTTGGGAATGCGTCATTATCCCGCGGTAAATAGAAGCTTATGCCCTTTCTCGGGTATCAAAATATCTCCATAACAAATTTCATGCAAATCGGTTCAGTAGTTTAGGCGTGATTAAGTAACACACAGACAGACAGAGTTACTTTCGCATTTATAATATTAGTATTCGTACTTATTATACGTAGGTTCGTTGTATTAAAAGTTTTTCTTTTATTTCACCTAAACGTAACACAGTAGGCATCTTAAAAATACAGATACGTTACAAATTTGTGTTTTTTTACAATTCCAATCTAACCAAAGCAACCTCGCAAACGGATGTAAGTCATTTATCTGGCTTTTTATTGTCTCCACTTTGTTTGAAATAAGCGAGGAATGCGTAAATAGGCAGATAACATCCACAAAGTCATGTCATACCTACGTAAGTATTTTTAAAAGCAAATAGGCACAAGTCGAATAGGAACGTTGATAGCTTATCGAGAGGATAAAAATGTAGTTAAGAATAACATGGGACGGCAGTTTCTGGCTGACCAACTATACTGACTTATGGCCAATCTTAATTATTTTTCTACTGTTGACAGATAGTTACATAACTGTCATTTTCATAGAAAAAGCCGAAACCTCAGATGGCTTTTAGTATAAAACTGTTAGTTATTTAACTTTTAGTCAACTTTAGATTCTGAAATATTTTTGTTGAATGACATAAGGCTACAGCTCGGAGAACGCATGCCTGTACAATGTTCTCCCCAGAAAATGGCACATCTGTCACACTGACATTGCTTTGTTAGTGGCTAAGATGGTCTTCAAAAACATAATCATAGTTTATGGAATAAGGCGTTACTTTGAGGAAATCCATGACTAAAGCTGAAAAAGAGGATTGATTTGCTTTAAATTTCCACTAAACGACACCAGCGCAGGAACCGAAATAGATCCAACTGCAACCACATGAAAAAACTAGAGCTGGAAGTCGCAGGACTCACAATGCAACTCACAAAGTGACACAGAAGATGCACCTGGAATCACAACACTGACACCAACAAAACACTCAACGCGAAGAACTTATGTCTAACATAATTATGCCTAGGTCTTATATGCTATAAGATAAAGACATTAAAAATTATTCTAGAAATGAACTAATGCACAAGAAACTTAAAATATTATATAATAAAAAATTTGGCAATCCTTATCTCAATATAACTATTATTCTCCAACCACTAAATTCCGTCACTATTACCTACAGTCTTAAGTTGATAATCGTTCAGTACAGTTTTCTCCCACCAACACTGGATTTACGTATGAAAGTATATTTTCGTGTTTATGCGATTGCCATGTTTCCTGACAGTAAGGAAAGGTCATTGGTCCGTTCGTGATAAACAAGACTATATATTACAGTGAAAATATGCGGGATGATATTTCTAGCTTAGTAAATTGAAATGTTGTTGGAGAAATAATACGTGGCTAGTTTAATTATTACTTTGTTATATAACGTACTTTATTGAGATGATGTCTTTGGAGTAGTGGCGTGGGTACCGATTTTCAACCGCCAACATCCCGACTTCAATCTGTTTCTGAGAAATTCATGACAGAAAATCTCAGATTTTTTTTGGCTTAATCTGACATTCAAACCCAGGACCTCTCGGATGAAAGGCAGAAAAATCGCCACTACAACAGCGAGTTGAAAACAATGGCAAATACTCCTAAAGTCTACAAATGTTTTTGAAATTATAAAAATGCATTGTTACCAACCAACTCAATAAGTTTGTGAAACCTAGTTAGGTAATAATCTATCCATTTAGGGCTTGTCTTATCACCGATACGTTATCACCTGACGCAATTCCCCTTATCACCAGACCGATATCATAATGGATATGAGCGCAGTGGGTTTAGTTGTGATTAAAAAATTAATTGTAACTAATTGTGATTATAATTGTGATTAAAATTAATTGTAACATATTGTGAAATACGGTATATTGCTTCAAACATGTGGTTTATAATGAGTTTAACTAGCCAATGTTTAGGCATTTTACAACATTAATTACATTAATTAAAAGAGCGAATGGAAATTAGAAGATATGAAAACCACGTGAATGGAAATTAATTACTTATGGTCATAAATCGGCAACCAAACAAGTAACACAGGTCAGCTTATGTGGATTACCTCGTCACTACTGATCCAAGACAACGTTTTGGTAAGGATGGTAATTGCTTAATATGCGAGCTAGTATTGATTTCTTTCACTAGTGACGGAAAACATGCGTAATTAACGGACACTTATATTTTTCTTTCGCACGATTTTAACAGAATATTTTATATAAATTAGGATATTTATTAATAAAACTTCAAAATGTATACACTGAAATATACGAATAAAGGCTTATTTTTACATTAATGAAGGTAGAAAGCTTGATTTTGGGTTCCGGACAGCGAACGGAAATTAGGAAAAAGACACAAAACATTTTTTGATAGATTTATTAAAACAGCGATGTGTATTGTGATAACATCCCATATAAGACAATTGCTAGACACATTTCAGAAAAAAAAATTGGTTTTAAATATAAAAAAACCAGTCAGAAATTTGTAAGGACGCACAAATACTTGCCTGGGAACAACGACCGAATAAATGTTACTACGTAAATTTCATATGTAAAAAAAATGCTAAATGATCCTTCTCAATCTGTCGCTTGTATATTTTACAATGTACATAAAAGCCATGTAGGTATAGCAAATTAGATTCACGTAGTAACAACAACATATCGCTTGACTTCTACTTATCAATGAACGTCTGAAAACATATTGTTTATCGCCAGACAAGGTCGTCGTGTTTTATTGTAAACGCTCACCAGCTTTCTAGAAGAATTAGACGCGTCATTGCTTGTTTACAATTAGAAAGGAGCTCTAATAATTATAGTCAATATATTTATTGCACACGTGGCGAATATTATTATTGTTTGTAATGCAAATCTTTTTGTTTACCTGAAGAAAAATAAATTTACTTACCTATGTAGGTACTTTTTGCTGGACCCGAATGCCATCTCATCCAGTCAGATAAGATGACACTGCAGTCCAGTAAAGGCTACGTGGTACAACTGAAAACATTGAATACCAGTAAATACTTCTTCTGCGTTCGGACTGTTATATCATACATACTTCTTAAAAGGGCCATCCTTTTTTTGTTACATCTGACCAAAAACATATTTCAGTCATCATCATTATCAGCCAAAGGAAGTTCACTGCTGAACATAGGCCTTCCCCACAGTCTTCCACATGGACCGATCACAAGCGGTCTGCATCCAGTGCGATCCTGCAATCGTCTGTCCATCTTGTCGGTGGACGTCCTACGCTGCGCTTTTGGTCGAAGGGTCTCCAATCCAGAACTTTTCTGCCCCAACGGCCATTTGTTCTTCGCGCTATGTGCCCTGCCCAATATTGATATTTCAGTATCCATGACTAAATCTAGCACATCTAAGCTGGGTCAGAAATACTCGTAATAAGTAAATAATTTTGAAAGACGTAAGAGCCAAATTACACATAGCTAAGCAGTTTTTTGACAAAAACTAGGATGTCAAAGGTACGAAGAAAGATTTTCGTAATTGCATCGATGCACTAAACTGGATTTTTCTTTTGGCTAATCGCAGCATTGCTCTGTACATTGACAATGTTTTTACCCAATAAATGACTACCAATTTACTAAATAAATATGTTTGTAATTACGGATTTCCTAGGTATAGAACGGAACCTCTTTTACTCGCTCCTTGCCAATGGCCGTAGTTATATTTGCTCTGTAAATTATTCATTGGAATAATAGTCCTCCTGGCCGATTTCGACCACGGCGGCCAATCTCAATAGAGATGAGCCAACTACGCAAGAAGTACGAGTATTATAGTGCACTAGTGTGAGCGCAATACACCAACGGCTAAACGTGCTTTCCGAGGCTCGGGGGTGTGACACTGCCAACTTCCCGAATCCGTTTTTGAGAAATTCATCACAGAAAATCTCAGAAACAATTTGGGCTCGAACCCAGGGGGACCTCTCAGATGTAAGGCAGAAAATTTGCCACTACACCAACGAGGCAATGAAATAAATAAATATTGGAATAAACTAAATCATTATTAATACGGAATCTTGGTGTTTTACTTGCTGCCTTATACTATCCTTCACTAGATACTTCATAGCGGCCACCGACCGATTATCGATTTACCCATTAAAATTCACGAGTAACTCACGATCGAGAAGAAATCCGGATAGATTAGTGTTAAGCGTCATTCCGAAATCTGCTAAATTCAAAAAAAGTTGTTTAGCAATGGGTGTAAATATATATAATAAGATACCCAATGACATTAAAAACCTCAAAATGAATATATTTAAATCAAGATTATATAGATGGCTGATTGAACGAAAAGTGTATGACATGAAAGTGTTTTTTGACATGAAAATATAATAATAAATGATTAGTTAGACTGTTTGTAATTTGCTTGCACTATGACTTTGTATTAATTTATGGACAATTCTATTATGTAATTGTTCAATGACATAATTTGTGACCTTAACTGTAATTGACATTATTTTATTAATTTAATTTTACTCCTGTAAAACAATTTGCATGCTAATCATAAGCAAAACATGTTGCACTCATTTTATTGTACCACCTACAAATACCATGTTTTAATGCAAATAAAGATTTATTATTATTATTCAAGTTTTCGGCAAATAACTCTTTAGCTGTCAATTTTTATGATAATAATGGCTCTTTATTCTTGTTTTCGGTTAGGTGCACTCTTTTGTACAGTCAGTATTTAGTCTATGAAAATGTCATCGAAAACGTCGTCGCCAATGCCGCCGCGCTCCAGATATATCGTTGAAATAAGTAGCCCTTAGCCGACAATATGTTACATCTAGAAATATTTCATCTTGCTTCTATAACCGAAGGTTGCTGGAAGAGATCCCTACAAGTGATAAAACCGCCTTAATTGTACATCTTTGTTAAACCCGTCTGTAATTTTTGTTATGTGTTGTACGATAAAGTGTTAATCTATCTATGTATCCATCTATCTTGCATCAGAAGCATGTTCTTAAAACTTAACCAAGTAACAGTAAGACTACTGAAAGCTGAAACTTTACAGTGTATTCAACCACTCATACACCGATGAGTCAGCGCGCCGCTTAGCATACAATGCGGGGTCGCGGGTTCGAGGCTGCTTTCAGTGTTGTGACACGTTTTTTTTTAGAACGAACACATAGATTTCTTACTGAAATGAATTTTTGGGAGTATTTACTTACATCCAGAACTATAATATATTTAGTAAATAAACAAACCAAGTCGTTTAACTAAAATATTAGTTCTTGCAAGAAGTTTGATACAATACTTAGGTATTTAACTAATAATATTTGTTAAATACTATATCTGTATTTTTTAGTTTTAACCCTGTAACATTTCATTAAAGCTAGAACAAATTGTGCTTACATGTTTCGAGTTTCAGTCTAGCTCTGACAATAAACGAATTACGTATTCAACGATACAAAGGGCGATACCGGAGTTACCTACTAGTATTGAATAGAGAAAGCATCGTGTGTGATCTCATTTGCATACCATAAATAAAAAGCGGTCCATGCGTTTTCCTGATGGCTGAACAGAAATTGATGCGATTGAACGCGATAGGCCGCCGTGCGTGAACGTGTAATCTAGTAAAATGAGTTTTATCTGACCAACTATGGTAATGAGGAAAAGCACGCATCAATCTCGCGCACAAAGCATTTAAAAGCAATTTTCTTTAAAATTGTGTAGAAAATAAATATATTTTGTAACGTAATTTTCCACCGTTACGATGTTGACTAATCAACCAATACCTAAATTAATAATTTGAAACTATTCGATATTCCCAACCTTAGTTAATATTTCAACAAATTTTTAAATACACTAATGAAGTAGGTACAAAATAGTTATAATATGACATACCTTAGATAATTACTTTGCTTTAAACAAGTAGTAGTTTCAAAATAGTGTTAATTTTTAACACCATTAGAAAATATTTGTGCTCCCTTTAGCCTGAGACACAGTTTTGTGTTTTTGACACAGACTTTCTTTACCTGAACTAAACCTAGTTCTAAGTCTTCGATCTACATCTTTTTTTAAGCTTATATTAATTTATTATTGTTCATTAAAACTGTATTGCCAATGGCGTAGATCAGGTACAGACTTTATTTTGCTATTGTAAGTGATTATAATTATTTGTTTATAAAATAATAAATATAATAAATATTTCACAACAATCACACCAATTCTCTTGTCCCAAATTAAGCTACGAGGCTTGTGTTATGGGTACTAGACAACGGATAAACATACTTAAATACTTTTATTTTTTGTAAATAAATACATTATATACATAGAAAAACCCAGACCAGTACAAACACACATGTTCATGCACACATATACTTTTGCTGTGCGGGAATCGAACCCGCGACTCTTGGTTTTAAAGTCCGACATGTCCAAACGGTCGTCAATTGACTAATATGAGTGCTTGACCAACGAAAATGTGTAGTTGTACCTAATGTGAAGTTAAGTATGCACAAGAATTTATACAAGTTAGATCCCAACAAAATAGGTTTTAGCAAATGTTTATCATAGTTATTATCAATGTAAAATAGTATTCAAATGAACAATAATATTTCGATGAGCTTAGAAATTGACATATGACACGCCACGCCGGCGGCGTACAAGAAAATCAACATAATAACCAAACCAACGAAGCAAATTATATGAAAACAATAACTTACCAACATACTCCTTTCTTATGCGATATAACATCCAAGTCACATGGACCAAATCACACACAAAATTAATTAATAATTAATTAATAAACTTTTAATTTTGTTTCACACTCGCGGGAACTTAGGCGAAATACGGTTAGAGAATCACTTTTGTGGTGTAAAAATAGAACTTCTTTTTAGTGTTAAGTAAGTATTTGTGTGTAGGTATATAATATTGGTGACTTCATTAATATGTGAAAAAATGAAAGTTGGCAAAATTATTGAATGACATTTGATTTGTATTTCCAAAATTTGGTTTCGAAATTCAAATAAGTACCTACCTTTTGTATCAATGCCGTGAAAAATATTGCACTATCGCAGTGCTATTAATGTTTTATGTCTTATTACATTTTGATGGAATCAGGCGTTACTTTGCGGAAATCCATGTCTAAAGCTGAAAAAGAGAATTATTTTGCTTTAAATTTCCACTAAACGAAGCCAGCCTAGGAACCCAAATACATCCAACTATAACACCTTGAAAAAACTAGAGCTGGAAGTCGCAGGACCTACAATACAACTCATAATGTGGCACAGAAGATGCACCTGGAAACACAACAACACTGACACCAACAAAACACTCGACGTGTTTTGCGACGTCTAGCTCTACGAGTAGTTTTACCAAGTGGTTACAGTTGGATGTATTTGGATGCCTGCGCTGGCGTCGTTTATTGGAAATTTAAAGCAATATGATTCTCTTTCTCAGCTTTATTACATTTTGTTATTAAAGTAAGTACCTACCTTTACAGTCCCTTCGTTCAAATTGCACCAAACATTTAATAGAGCATTCATAATATGTTACCTACAAATTTGGGTGAATATAAGGGATGAAAAAGTACTTATTTGCCATTGTTTGTTAAACAATATACTTAATTGAGTTTCCAAGTTAAAAGTCGCTAATACTTATTATGAAGCCGAAAGAAAAAAGCAGGTTTATAGAAAGTTGTGCAACGAACGAACGGGCTAACACGTAAACACGAGTACATGTGAGTAGATGAGAAAGTGTAGGGTATCCATCTAGCCTAGAGAAATGTAGATATTAGTTTGATTGCATTTTGGTGTGTTGTGTTACTTTATGTTTTAGCATTAACATTCATTCATTCATTCGCGGGTTCGATCCCCGCACAGTAAAAGCATAAGTGTGCATAAACATGTGTGTTTGTACTGGTCTGGGTGTTTTCTATGTATAAAATGTATTTATTTACAAAAAAAAAAGTATTTAAGTATGTTTATCCGTTGTCTAGTACCCATAACACAAGCCTCGTAGCTTAGTTTGGGACTAGAGAATTGGTGTGGTTGTTGTGAAATATTTATTTATTTATTCATTTTAATTAAAACAACTAAAAGATGTTTCTTTCTGATGTTGTAGATATCTAACCGCAATAGTGATAAATCATGGCTGACTGCTGCCAAAAGAGCTCTTACAGAAATTCGGACCGATGTGTAAGTGTCACGGTAGCTCAATTGGGAAAACAATCGCCCGGCTTGCGAGAGATGCGGGTTCGAGTCCCGCCTGTGGCAGTCCATTTTTAAGTGTTTTTATTTCACATTTTTCATTTTTTACCTATGTAAGTAAGTATGCATATTTGTGACATTTTCTGTAACCTTAAAGTATGCCGGATATTGTCTAACCCTTAGTATGTCATATTCAATGGCTAGTAAATAAAAGTAGAGTTGTTTCTTTTGATTTATGTTGCAACGAACCCACACATGACCGGGAGAGGACTTGAGGTACATTACACACCTGATAGGAAGTGACTATGTCGAAAATGATGAATCATGTATGCATTTGTGTAATAACAACTACTTCTCTCAGAATATTAGCTATTTAGAAACTCCATATCTAATAGCCATTCCTGAATCGAATTTTTAATCATATTGGGCTAAGAATTTCTCGGGTCAGCGATAAGCTGGCTGCGAAATTATTCATCATAATTATAACTGTTGAGAATTACTACACATTACACGGGTTACAAAGTGACTAAGGTAATGCAAATTCATCAAACTGTCAGATTTGATGATGTTGCATTATCTAATCATGCTGTATTTGGGTGACACGTATACTTACTTTGCATAGTTAGCGCTTTCTTGGCTGTCTTTGCATCAGCCTTCGGAGGAGTCCAAAAGAAACTTGAATTTGATAATAAATAATAAATAAATAAATACACAACAGTAACACATACATTGATCTGACTCCGTGGTCAGTAGCTTAAACACTTGTGTTACAGATATCAGAATCAACAGTGGTATTACAAATAAACTTAAATAAATACATATAACACCCAGACCAGTACAAACCGACATGTTCATGCACACAAATGTTTGTACAGTGCGGGGATGGAACCTGCGACCTTTTGGTTAATAGTCAACCTTTTAACCATTACACCAAAGTGGTTGTCAGAATAATATTTATGATGTGACAGTTACGTTGTTTCCTCATTACGCCAGACTCGTTAAAGCACGTTAAGCCGTTGGTCCTGCGCCTGATCTCTCTCCGGTCATGTCGGATTGCCGTCTCACCGAACTTTGAGAGTGATGGAACAGTGAGTGCACCTGTGTATTGCACTCACACTTGTGCACTATAATATCTCCTGCGTAGTTGGCAGATCTCTGTTGAGATTGGCCGCCGTGGTCGAAATCGGCCAGGAGGACTATTATTATTACGCCTGACTCGTGGCCACCCCACCACATGTTCTACGTCACGAGAGCGCCTCCGAATCGGTTCCTTGGCTCGGTAAATAGAAACTGCGCCGGCGCCGGTCGTGACGTAACGTCCTCGCAAGCTTAATGCGTTTGTAAAAACGCCGCCTAGTTTAGGATTATGTTGTCGGTGGTAGAATAACTTAATGTTTATTTGTTTTATTTATTTTAGCTTTATTGCACAACAATACTATGTACAAAAGGTGGACCTTGAAGCATAGGTTATTATCTACAGTCATACCTCTGGAATAAGTGGTGATGATTAGAAGGTAAGAATGTTATGTTATTTGAGGTTCAGAATTCAGGTTAAATCAGTTCAGCTCTAAACCTATAGTGGCCAGTGGACTTAGAAAAACTACTAAAAATCGCAGAACATACATGGGGGTGATTCGGGTACCTCTTGGGTTCCTTTACCTTCAGTCGGCTTGAAACAATTTGACACTTTGTGTTATAGAGATAGGTAGATTAAGGTTTTTAGTTTTTAATAACTGGCGGTTCTCTCACACACTATATTTGATGTTTAGATTTTGCGTGGTTAACTGCAGCCTTATTTAACTGAAATGAAAAAATGTAAATCTAATCTATATAAATATATATATATATACTAGCTGACCCGGCAAACGTTGTTTTGCCATATAAATTATTGTGGGGTATGAAAAATAGATGTTAGCCGATTCTCAGACCTACTGAATATGCTCACAAAATTTCATTAGAATCGGTCAAGCCGTTTCGGAGGAGTATGGAAACAAACATTGTGACACGAGAATTTTATATATATAGAGATATATATAAAAGAAAGTGGTGTTAGTTACCCTGTTTATAACTCTAGAACTGAACTGAACTGATTTAGAGGACTTTTAGAGAACTGAACTGAGGTAGCTTAGAACCAGCAAACGGACATAGGATACTTTTAGGTGAAAACAAAGGGATTCCACGCGGACGAAGTCGCGGGGGGCCACTAGTTACAAATAAATACCTTTCATGTTATGTTAAAAAATTGGTAAAGAAAGTAAATATGAGTACCTATCTATATACTCGTATCTATTGAAATTTGAATTTTGCGTAACCACACTGCGATAGTGTGGTTACGCAAAATTAAAATTTCAGGACATGTATTTAGGTATTACCTCTTCGTCTTAAGCCTTAGGTTCGTACACGTGCCCTTATTAAGAACTTGTGCACACTTAATAAGTGTGTGTAGGTACACTCAGGTACACGAATACATCAGATACATTTGACAGTTCCGCGTTATCGTTACCTACTTTGGTAAAAATCTTTTACCATGCTGAGTATATATTTGTTTAAAACCTTATTTAAAACTATAAAAAGTTGTAAAAAAGGCGGACTTAGGACTAAAATCAATTTCTGCCAGTTATGCAGAGAAATAGCATTGGGTGCATTCACCTATTCATGCATCATACCTACGCGTTCCAATAGGCTAAATGACACCACCAATCGTTGACATTATTTTTATTATCTGTAAAAACGGTCTGCCTCCATAGATTTTGTATGGGAATACATGAACGTGACGTCACGGTCATGTATCAGAAATCGGAGTCAATTGACCGAATATTTATTTTTCAACATAGCGTTTAAAAAATAGCCTTTTAGCCTAGGTCTTGAAAATATTTAAGATAGGTGTCATCATGCCAATTAATTATAATAATTTACTTAAAATCGATTCAGTATGATCAGATTGTCAGATCAGATGATCAGATTCAGTACATTATCTTATTTGATACATACGATAAACCATGATAATCTCAGACTTTCATGTTTTGCAAATCTCTTGATTTATCCACTTAGCATGAAGCTTTGAACGTAAAAGCTTACTACAGTTTATATAGTAAACTTTTTCTAGCATTTATAAAAAAGAGACTTGACCAAAGTATTCTTTATTGTTATAAAATGACACAATTTTTTCCCCGAAAGGGTTCAATATTCACGAACATTTGACATACAATTTGTTGTTTCTGGGTGTGACTGTACACTTAAGTCAATATTGAGCCCAACCGGGGTACCGCTTTTGATATGTAACATGCAAAGTTTGCTCTGAGGATTTCGGAAGATTCCCTGATACCCATCCAACGAAGATTACAGTAAGATATAGCGGGAGTTTGGTAACGATTTGTGTACATTACTAAGTCCAGTAAGTGAGAAGATAAAGGTTCTACATTTTTCTTTTAGTTTTTAGAACCATAAGAATGATCAGCACCTAGTTTAGACACCTTTAAAAATAACTATAGAAACCTTTAAAGATCTCCACCATTCCACACTCAGCCGGCGTGGTGGAGTATGGCTTGTCTGTCTTATCTTAATCAGATGCTAGCTAGCTACCTTTGAAAAAAATTAGACATATCCCTATCGCGAAAAATTTATTTTTTCTTTTTTTATTTTTATTAAAAATTTAATATATATATGCTATATATATATATATATATATATTTATATAGCATTCGTTTTCCTGAACTTGACATTTTTGACTATGGCTTGGTTCTCTCAGAAATGTGTCGAAAGACATCCTCAAAGTAATCTCCCTCATTGATTAGTTTTTCCTTTATTATTGTTTGAATATTGAGTAAAACGCTATGAACGTAATTTGTATTGTTTGAGTGCGTAGGTACATACATATATAACAATTATGATCTGTCTATTTGCGTGATGTTAATATAACGTTACTTTTTTTACCTAAAAAAAACTCTTGTGTCTCATTTTTTACATGCCGTAATAGCACGCTTAAGGATTATATCTTGTGTAACTCAATAGTTCTTAGTTACAGTTTTAAGTCATGCCATGATGTAATCTGTTGTGTTTTCCAATAAATAGAAAGATGCCATAGCCAGCAACGATGGGTTAGGCATTATAACCCAATGATTAAAGGCGCTGCCTTAGCATTACTTGTCTGCCTCGTTGGTGCAGTGGCAAAGTTTCTGCCTTACATCCGAGAGGTCCTGGGTTCGAATCCCAGGTCGAGCCAAAATTGTTTCTGATATTTTCTGTCATGAATTTCCCAAAAACAGCTCGGATTCGGGAAGTAGGTGGTGTTACACCTCCGTGCCTCGGAAAGCAAGTTAAGCCGTTTGTCCTGCGCCTGAACTCTCTCCGGTCATGTCGGATTGCCGTCTCACTGAACTTTGAGACTGATGGAACAGTGAGTGCACCTGTGTATTGCGCTCGCATTTATGCACTATAATATCTTTTGCGTAGTTGGCTGATCTCTGTTGAGATTGGCCGCCGTGTTCGAAATCCGCCAGGAGGACTATTATTATTATTAGCATTACTAATGGGGTAAAAGTATTTTCACTTCAACCTTATTGCCACTTAAAATTACCGTTGACATGGGCAAAACGCGTATAAAAGAAAATTTGAACTAATTTACAAATTATGTAAGCTTGTCCATTTTTCATCAAAACAGGAAGTCAATTTAGCAATTAACCAAATTATCGCTCACTTTGAGATAAGTATGGCACTGTAAAATGATTACAACTAATACGTAAATTAAATATGTATTTCAAGGGCGTTTTAAATAGAACCAGATGTTGAAAAATAAAGTTATTGGTGTAGCCAAAAATATACAAGGTAATTAATTATTTTCGGTAGGTATTAAGTTGTTAAGGAAAATATTCATGTGTAATCACACGAGTTTAGGCGTGGACCTAGATCAGTACTGAATAAAATTAATACGCGTGTTTGATACAATAATACCACTATCAAGTTAAGTCACTCTTACTAAATTGTCAATCCAGAAAGATATAAAAATAAAAATGTTTAAGTAAAATAAAAATGTATGACAGTGTTTATTGTATAAATATATTAGTATATTAATGAATTTAATAATCAGGATGATGACACCTATCTTAAATATTGTCAAGAACATGGTGTTTAAAAAACATAGCCCCTATGAAGTTAATACAACCAATATATTTCAAAAAAGCTGTAGAAACCAATTTTTAAACACACAAAACGCAATAAATATTCGGTCAATTAACTCCGATTTCTGACACATGACCGTGACGTCACAATCATTTCTTACCATACGAAATCTATGGAGGCAGACCGTTTTGACAGATAATAAAAAGTATGTCAACGATTGGTGGTGTCGTCTAGCCAATTGTTATGTGTTTTAAATTTAATTGTAATAATTGTATCTTACAAAATAAGGATTATTATGATCTGAAATAAATGCATTTTATTTTATTAATTTTTTATTTTATTTTATTGTTATTGTGTAAGTATGATAGTGTAAATGCAGAAAGCATTTCGTTCAAATAAGTACAAGACCTAGCTGGATCTAAATTTAAACACCGTTTCTTAAAACGTGACTTTCTTACGAAATGATTCAGACTTAACTTTTCGTTTCATGAATTGTTCAACTCTCTTTACTGATAGATTTCAAAACAATTTTTGTACATTGCGGAGTTATAGGTCATCATCATCAAATTTAAGAGCTATGCTCTTGTCGGTGGAGTTTTTTCCATGTTCTTCAAAACTTCTTCATTAATCTTTTTTCTAGGTACCAAACCATATTCGAATACTATTAATAGACATAGCTCATTACGACAACATAAAAGTATCAATTGTGTGCACATCCTGAAACAATACAGACGGCTCGAACACTTGTGATAATATGTGGACAGCGACCTCCATTTTGCATTTACTTTATCGCTCCGAGTAAATATAATATTATTTGAATAAATTAATTCTCAGTGACAAACCGACTTACATATCCTCGATAACAACAACTAAATCTGAACTGTAATCCGTTGTGTTTGAACTCAAATTTGTTTCGAATCATCGAGGCGATATAGCAAACGATTTGCAAAAAGGAAGATAACGAACTAGGTTGATTGAACCAGTTATATCTGGTTTGACTCAAACTGGACCTATTACGTATCATAGACCTAAATTATAACTACGATAAAATAGTGATATCACTCGTAAAAATAATTATTTAGCCCATTTGCGGAAAGTAACAAAGACTTGCGGTCACTTAAATCACAACAAATCGCAAGGAAATTAACATGTTAATTTGTGTTAACAATTATACTTTCATAATTTGTTAGTAATTGATAATTTTTGAGCGATTTTATTAGAAACTACTAGAACTATTAGTTGTATGTAACTGTTTAAGTCAAATCAATATTTATAACAGTCATATTTATTTTGTTGTTCAATAACTTAAATGACCTTTAGTATACCTATTAATAAACTAGTGGACTGTTTTCGCATTTTTACATATTTTACATTTATTAAAATCTTCTTGGAACTCTATCTATTCAAAGAAATGCATCAAAATCCGTTGAGAAGTTTTAAAGATCTATGCATACATACACACAGACAAGGGACAGACGCGGCTTTTTTTTATACTATGTAATGATATAAATAAATAAAAAAATAAAATAAATAAATATTTCTCAACAATCACACCAATTCTCTAGTCCCAAAGTAAGCTACGAGGCTTGTGTTATGGGTACAAGATAACGGATATACATACTTAAATACTTTTTTTTGTAAATAAATACATATTATACATAGAAAACACCCAGACCAGTACAAACACACATGTTCATGCACAATTATGCTTGTTCTGTGCGGGAATCGAACCCGCTACCCTTGGTTTAAAAGTCCGACATACGGACCACTGCACCAAGCGGTCGTCAAATTTTTATAAAATTTGAATAGTTCACGGTAAAATACTTTGATTTCTTTTTGAAAGTCCTACTTCTACTAGCTCTATTAAATCTTTTCTTATCAATTAAGAGAAATGCTTTTTCAGTCTGCAAGTCTTGATAATTTCCAAAGTCGATTGCTATTGAGAATACAGATTAGCGCACGTAAATCTCTTTGATACGTATTCGGGGCCCGATACGATTGTAAATGGGTCAAGCTGATTATATACCTAGTGGCACAAGAAATAGATTCGCCTGTTGCCACCGAGTCTGCGAGGCAAGGCCTGTGAGCACCTGCCATTCGGATGATATCAATGAGGTGAAAACGGCCTGTTATAAATATATGAATTAATAATATGACATTTTTTGACGTGACAACGTCTTATAAATTGGTTTGCCGGGTGACACTTCAAGAAACTGCGTTACGCTCCGCTCACGTTCCGCGCTCACAATGAGAGCGAGTGAGAGGCACGCGTCCCTTCGACTCGGGCATGGTTAGCCCGCCTAAGAGCGAGTGAGACAGACATAAAAAGTGAAAGGCACGCGTCCCTTCCACTCGAGCACAGTTAACCCGCCTAAGAGCGAGAGAGACAGAGCGAGAGAGAGTGAGAGAGAGAGAGTGAGAGAGATAGGCATACACACCAGTTCATGTTATACGAATGAATATTCACATTAAAATTATTTTACCACTCAAAGTCGTTGTCACGTAAAACTTTCGCCCGTATACCGACTTTACAGGCAACCAATTTTTTTAATGTAATTAATTACCTTACAATTTCATCACACACACACACACGTACGCACGCACGCAC
Organism: Pyrausta despicata; assembly: GCA_963921415.1. Classification (NCBI taxonomy): domain Eukaryota; kingdom Metazoa; phylum Arthropoda; class Insecta; order Lepidoptera; family Crambidae; genus Pyrausta; species Pyrausta despicata. The sequence continues at coordinate 641,653 of OY992863.1, forward strand.
CGACACGCACACATAAACGCACACGCATGCATATTATGTAATTTTTCATTTACCTAAGATCACTTACAAGTGTTACATGTATCTTAGAAAAGCGGGCTTCTCCTAATACAAGTATTTCACTTAAAAGGAGAACCTCGACATTAATTGTAATTGACCACTTAAGTGAATAAAGAATTTTTTTGTTTTTGTATTTTATTTGTATCATATCAGCCTGTTACAGTCCACTGCTGGACATAGGCCTCCCCCAAGGAGAGCCACAGCGCACGATCTCCCGCCCTTTGCATCCAGTCACTACCAGCTGCCTTCTTCAGGTCATCTGTCCATCAGCCTTACGATTACAAGTATCTTATTCAAACATCCAGCTTAATTAAATATTATTTTTTAGCAAAACTTCTTACATAGAGAACCTTGCATTGAAGTTGTGCAATTTTAAAATCCACTCAAGATGCTCAAGCAAATTATATATCGTCGTTTGAAAACTGTAATACTTTGACATCTAAAGTTTCATGTCATGACTGATAACTTCTAACAATAAAGCAAACGTCTGAAATGAAAAATTGAAATAAGTTGTGTTTTTTCAGTGACTGTACCTACCACAGCTAAACAAAGTTAAACATAATAATGTTACCATGTTTGCACATAGCCAAGGGTGAAGTCATGTTTTAATTCTTACTCGTATAAATAGTACATTTTCAGTATTCATTCATTTTACATTCATTAACAAATAACCAATATTTACTTACCATTGGAAGCATATGTTTCTTGATGAATTGCAAGTTTCTGAAAATAATGGAATCTAGAATGTTATAACTAACTGCCTCCTTATTTCTTGGCTTCAGTACTGACTAGTAATGTCACCAAACCCGCTGACCGCTGGAAAGAATATCTAATCAGATATTGTAAGGCATTTCAGTGAGTTAGCCACTGACGCGCCAGACGTATTTCTTGTCCTCTTGTCTTTATGGAAATGCCAAAAACTCCCGGTAAATGTCATTTGATACATCAAGCAGGTGCAAGATCCAAAAACATTATACTAATATCGTTGATGGAATCAGGCGTTACTTTGCGGAAATCCATGACTAAAGCTGAAAAAGAGGATTATTTTGCTTTAATTTGCACTAAACGACGCCAGCGCAGGAACAAAAATACATCCAACTGTAATCACCTAAAAAACCTAGAGCTGGAAGTCGCAGGACTTACAATACCTACAACTCACAAAGTGACACAGAAGATGCACCTGGAATCACAACACTGACACCAACAAACACTCGACGCGTTTCGCCACTACACGTGGCATCCTCAGGAGATGTTGTCGCTTCGACACACTACGAGCGACATTATACTGATCTTAAACATCATCATTATCAGCCAAGACTTTCACAGCTGAACATGGGCCTCCCCCAAGGATATGCAGGTTGATCGGTTGTAAGCTTACTGCATTAAGTTTGCTCCTGCGATATTTTTTTAAGGTCGTCAGTCCATTTCACCGATCGAATGCTGAACCAACTAAAATATTGATGGCACAGATCATTGACCGCTTTTCATTAATCACGTTTTAACCTACTCTGAAATGTTATGAATCAGTAATTACTTGGTCTAAATCACGTGTCTGCGCTCAAATCAAACGTAATCAAATCTGAAGTAATGACAAATGCTTAATTGTTCATTGAAGTAACGCAGACTCATTACATTATGTAAATGAATACCTTTACTTAGGGATGTCATAAGTGGTCTTAATTAAGGGCAAATACTAAATTATACATTGCTAGCCGAATGACTAATAATGCGCTATTGGCATTATTTGCAACTATATTTCAAGGCTAAGACTATTGAAAACTGTTCCGCCGTTCTTGAGTTTTAGTGAGACTCACTGACAGCAATTCATTTTTATTTATAAAAAAGCGATCGGCCCACATGAATTTTCCCATGGCAATGCGTTATTTTCCCGGGGTAAAAAGTAGCCTATGTTCTTTCTCAGGTATCAAAATATCTTCATACTAAATTTTATGCATATTGATTCAGTAGTTTAGGCGTGATTAAGTTGCAGACAGAGTTTCTTTCGCATTCATAATATGAATATGGATGTGTACTACAGGGTCATTTGTCTTTGCCAAGTCACGCAATTTTTGGTAAGCTCTGAAGAATCAGCCCACAGCGTTAAAGGATTTATTTTTCTACGAATTAATAACCTTATCTTTTTTAATAACGGTGTAACAATTAAACAAAATATCTTGCCATCTCAATTATTGACCTTGCTGTTTATTATACAACATTGTTTAAAATGTTGGGAAAAATCTGTTAATAGCACAAATTATACTAAAATAAATTAAGGCCATACGATGCGGTGGTCTACACAATATTTATATTTGGCTGAGTAAAAACCCTCCATTTTGTCTATATATTACTAACCTAAAAGAAGGTACTCTGGTAAAGTTGTAGGTACTGAAATAGTCAAAGATGATATATACGGATAATAAAGACCAAAATTACATGACTAATGGTTATAAATAACTTTACGTTACGAATAACACACAAAGTAAACAGTAACTTTAAATTAAACCATACCAGCTTTATTTGTATATAATGTAACGCCAAGCCTCAGCCACCATAGCCAATCATAGCCAATCCTAGCCAAGCCAAGCCAAGCCAGCCAATCCGAGCCAAGCCAAGCCAAGCCAGCCAATAGGAAGCCACCGCCATGCCAGTTGACGCTCCCCACTACAACTTCCGCTAGCCGTGCGCCTTGGGTGGGAGCAAGCCCTTATAACGGCCAGACAGCTCAGTCTAGCCACTTTTGCCCTCTTAGCCACTGAATAGGCCGAAACTCTGCCAATTTGTATTTTGATAGTTGATTATAGCCTAATTTAAATAAAATCTGTGTGCTTATCGTTTCGCCTGGTTTTTTATTTATGCCACTCATTACACTTCAGAAGTGGGATAAATAAAAAGATTCGGCCATGAAGCGCAATCACACCGATATACCTGAAAACGGAAGGCATGTTTACCCTTCTGGATGGATTGAATCTTCACCAACTCGCAGCGAAAACGTAGAAGAGGATGCCGAAGAAGTTACACCACCAGCCAGGAGGAAGGATTCTGAGAAGGCTTTTGGAGGACGAGGTGCAGAAGACCATGCGTGAGCTGAACGACAGCCCGCAGCCATCAAAACAAAGGTGCACCGCGCAGCATCCCTCATACCTGAATTTGACTCGGATAGCGACGATTGTACAGCAGTAACTGCGTGACTCAAAAAGATCGACCAACTGGGTGAGATACACGGATGGAACGACGCTACCAAGGCATTTCACCTGCAAGACACAGATTTTCTGATACGTATGAACGTAACGAAAATACGCGAAAGATTTAAGGTTGTCACTACATGAAAAGAATGCCTTCTTCCTGGGACATCAATCATTAAGGTTTACATAGAAGACAACGACGAGGATAACGATGTGGTCACCCGGCCGCAACACTACGAGCTATCAAGCGTATCCTACTCCATCCCTGCTACGCTGTTGCGTGGCTCAACGGGCTACATCAAGATCGTCAACACTAGCGCCGGGAAGATCGTCTGGCAGCGCGGAGAGGTGCTGACCAGAGCAGACAGCTGCGACGCCACGTCTCTTGCTGATACACAGGTCAGTAAAAAAGCCAATATTATTTTGCCATTGCCACTCAAGCCATCAGCCATAATTAGCTCGCTATATTATTACATTAGCATCAGCCATAATATTGTTTCAACGGTCTTACATACGAGCTTAGCCTATATTAGTACCACAGGAGGGGTTTATAAATAAAATTAAGACAGGACCACTGAATAAAAACGATTATGATCATTTAATTAATTTATTAACCGATTACAATGATTGTTTGGCAAGTAATACAAATGAACTAGGGTGCACTGATTTGTTACACATGAAAATAAATTTAACAAATTCACAGCCGATATATAGACAATTGACATTATCATATGTCGCACAGGGAGCAGGAGAAAGTTAAAACGAAAGTATCCTAACTATTAGATGCGGGTATTGTCAAAGAATCCGAGTCCAGTTTCGCTTCTCCAGTAATTTCGGTAAAGAAAAAGAACGGCGATTATAGGCTTTGCGTAGATTACCGGGCGCTTAATTCCATCACAGTCAAAGAGAGATTTCCGTTGCCACAAATGATGGTCAGGTCTCAAAATTAGCAGGCTTTTATTACCACCAACTTAAAATAAACCCTGAAGACACACATAAGACTGCTTTTGTTACACCTCAAGGTAACTTCAAGTATACACGCGTTCCGTTTGGTCTCGCAAATGCATCGTCTGTCTTCATGCGGTTGATGAATAAAATAGTTGATTCCATAAAAAAAGAATACTGCGGGGGTAGTTCGAAAACTTTATCACACACCGGTCATATCGATGACCCGAATAGATTTTCGCACGAATTTAATGTCTTAGCATTTCTTGATGACATTTTACTACCTTCTTGTGACGTTGCATCGGGGTTCACTGTATTAGAAAAAGTTCGTTGTAAACTCAGATCTGAAAATCTTAAACTTAATATGAGTAAATGGGAGTTTTTGCAAAAAAAAAAGTATTACCTACTTGGGGCACGAAATATCATCGGATGGTATTCAACCGGGTCAAGCTAAATTGACAGTTGTGTCACAGTTTCCTACTCCTACCAACGTTCATGAAATAAGACAGTTCTTGGGATTGCGTAGCTATTTTCGCAAATTTATAAAGAATTTTGCAGTTATTACGCGTCCTTTGTCCGATTTTACAAAGAAAAACAGTGTTTGGGTTTAGGGTTGTGATCAGTGTCAAAGTTTTAAGGAGTTAAAACGTTGTTTATGTACAAAACCTATACTTGCGTTGTTTGATCCTACTTTGCCTACGGAGATACATACGGATGCATGTAAGTTAGGTATTGCAGGCATATTATTACAACGACAAGCCGATGAGACATTACGCCCCGTTATGCACTTTAGTAGGGTTACAAGTAAAGAGGAAAGTATGTACCTTAGCTATGAACTGTAAACTCTTGCCGTTGTTGAGTCATTGCGTAGGTTCAGAGTGTATACTCGTATTGTAGGTAAACAAGTAAAAGTATTCACCGATTGTACAGCGGTTCGAGCAACTTTAACTAAGCGCGATCTTATGCTTCGTATAGCTAGGTGGTGGTTATCAATACAAGACTACGACATTAGCATTGATTACCGGCCGGGGGATCGCATGAAACACGTAGACGCGCTGAGTAGGAACCCTGTTGTATATACTATGAACATTAGACGGCTTTAAATAACAGACTGGTTTCATACTGTGCAATATCTAGATGAGAAACTTAAATGTATCATTCACTAACTCAAGGGTGGTAGTGCTTCTACAGGTATTACTAATAACTATGAACTAATAAATGACAGATTATATCGTAAAACATTACTTGGAAATCGCCTCGAAGTCCCTTTTTCGGCTCTATGGATATGATAACACAGATGCACCACGATAATATCGGACATGTAGGCTTTCAAAAAAAGTTTAGAATTAATAAAACAAGAGTATTTGTTTCCTTAAATGACCTGCTTTATTCGCAAATATGTAGATGCTTGTTTACACCGTGCTTATGGCAAAGAAAATCAATGAAAAATCGAAGGGAGACTTTTTCCCAATGCCTAAACCTTCTGAGCCAATGCGTATGGTGCACATTGATCACTTAGGGCCTTTTTGCAAGACCATAAAGGGTTATCAGTACATGTTGGTCCTGACAGATGCTTTCTCTAAATTTGTCATAGCAGAGCCCACTCTGACAGTAAATGCAGTAGAAACAATTCGAATTATAAAAGAAGACGTTTAGCTTATTCGGGTATCCAGACAAAGTAGTAAGCGACCATGGAAAAGCCTTAAGAGTAGAAATTTTAGGCAGTTTTCGAATGATAACAGTTGAAGCACATATTAACTTCTATTGCTTGTCCAAGGGCTAACGGGCAAGTTGAACGTACTAATCGAACCATACTTAACGCGTTGCGAGCCACTGATCCTAGTGAGGCTGCAAATTATTGGGCTAACTGCTTGCCCGATGTCTTGTGTAGAATAAATAACACACTTAACGTTAGTACTACTTGCAAGCCATAGGATTTAATGTTTGCAAGGAGCTCTAGGCCTCGTTGCGATATAGGTCTTAAACCGTGAGACTGATTCTGTTGAGGATAGGCGTAGGAAAGCTAGTACCCAGTTAAAGAAAGCTGGGGAAAAGATGCAGCGTGATTTTGATTAAAAGCGTAAGCCCAGCCGGGTTTATAGAAAGGGAGATTTAGTTTTGTGGAGACAGGCTCCCTTAAATAGTGCAGCTAAAGTCAATACCAAGCTCGATGATTTCTTTTCAGGTCCCTATATCATAACTAAGGTTGTTGGCAATGACAGATATAGGATACGGAGCATTAAAGGCTTAAAAGGCTATAAAGCTTTTACAGGACTAGTTGCTGCAGACTCATTGCGGCCCTATACAAGCACTGTACCTATGTCTGACAGTGCTAGCAGCTCTGATGAGCAATTGGAAACCGAAGACCTCATTGTTTTACTTAAGAACTAATACTACCCTTCCCCATTGCGGGAGCAATCATTGTTTCAGGACGGCCGAATGTAACGCCAAGCCTCAGCCACCATAGCCAATCATAGCCAATCCTAGCCAAGCCAAGCCAAGCCAGCCAATCCGAGCCAAGCCAAGCCAAGCCAGCCAATAGGAAGCCACCGCCATGCCAGTTGACGCTCCCCACTACAACTTCCGCTAGCCGTGCGCCTTGGGTGGGAGCAAGCCCTTATAACGGCCAGACAGCTCAGTCTAGCCACTTTTGCCCTCTTAGCCACTGAATAGGCCGAAACTCTGCCAATTTGTATTTTGATAGTTGATTATAGCCTAATTTAAATAAAATCTGTGTGCTTATCGTTTCGCCTGGTTTTTTATTTATGCCACTCATTACAATAATCTTCACTTGTTTCTGCCTCGGTTCCATCTGAAGACTCAATTCAAACATTATTAAAAGTCAAAAGAAACATGTGGGTACCATTTTCTATTTATATTTTATACGAAACGAAGCTTCCATTCGACATAATATTTGAGTACTACCCTACCCTAAAAATGTTCTAATTTAAGAATCGGCTTTTTGATAAATAAATAAATACTTCACAACAATCACACCAATTCTCTAGTCCCAAATTAAGCTACGAGGCTTGTGTTATGGGTACTAGACAACGGATAAACATACTTAAATACTTTTTTTTTGTAAATAAATACACATTATGCATAGAAAACACCCAGATCAGTACAAACACACATGTTCATTCACACTTATGTTTGTACTGTGCGGGGATCGAGCCCCGTACCCTTGGTTTTAGAAGTCTGACATGTGGTCCACTGCACCAAGCGGTTGTCAAAATGATCATTTAACCTTAGCTTATTCTAAACATTGAGAACATTGATATTAGATACCTAAGAAGAATCTTTGCCTTTTAGGTACCTAAAAGTCTGTTTATCTCATTGCTAAGCCTCAGATATAAACATAGAAGTAAAGGGCTCAGCTTTTAGGCATCCTAATAATAGTCCTCCTCGGCCGATTTCGACCACGGCGGCCAATCCCAACAGAGATCAGCCAACTACGCAGGAGATTTATGGTGCAAAAGTGTAAGCACAATACACAGGTGCACTAACTGTTCCATCACTCTCAGAGTTCGGTGAGATGGCAATCCGACATGACCGGAGAGAGATCAGGTGCAGGACCAACGGCTTAACGTGCTTTCCGGGGCTCGGGGGTGTAACACCGCCAACTTCCCGACTCCGAGCTGTTTTTGAGAAATTCGTGACAGAAAATCTCAGAAATAATTTTGGCTCGACCTGGGATTCGAACCCAGGACCTCTCGGATGTAAGGGAGAAACTTTGACACTACACCGACGAGGCAGTCCGAGTAGGCATCTTATTACTCGTAGACAAACAATCATTCTACCATTTATATTGTTGGAGCCATTTCCAAGTGTTGCAACTATTTAGTAATCTGTGGTGTTGCCCCGACACACGACACATTATCAAGAAGGCTTGAAGTAAGGCAGCCACTTGTGCAAACATTGACTAATCCGTAACATGTTTACATACTTGGTGAAAAACTAACTTTTTCTATGGTTCATTTACAGGTTACGGTTAAAAACTTTTCATGATTTGATGCAGAAAGTAGAGAGATAGATAGAGAACACTTTATTGCATACCACAAAAGTAATACAAAATCAACATACAAAGAAAGACGCATAATTTAGGCGGTCTTGTCGCTAAGAGCACTCTCTTCCAGGCAAACTTCGGGTTAAGGATATTGTTATTAAAAGTATTTTATGCAACTATCTTCTAGGGCCAGGGCACACTTGTAGCTTACTATCGCTGCTACACCTGAATGTCAGCGAAATAGCTGCGGCTTTTATTACCTACCTACCTACCTTTCACGCCTTTCGTAAGTTTAACTTACCTGGACTTTATTTGATTTAAGTTCTGCACAAACATGTGTACAATTGTGGTCTTAATGCCGAGGGCCTTCTGTATCAGTCAACCATGAGTCCAAGCAGATAAAATTCAGGCAGTGCACAAAAATCAAAAGGAAAAACTAACAATGTAAAAGAGGAATTTATAAACATATAAACTGATTACTTACTTACATAAAATACATAATAAATCATAGACATACTCGTATTATTACGTATACATAATAAGGATGGTTGTAAACAAATGTTGCAAATGTACATTTTGTTAAGGAAGAGTGACTCCTTCTGCCACAGGTGCTTTAGCACTTATAAGAAAGAGTCCACATCTGCATAGCTATATTTAAAATTATTGTTAAAGAAATAAATATTTTTTAAATTTTTTTTCATAGTTAGAACACAATATCACTAAGACAGGCGAGACAGTTCATTCCTCTAATGGGACAATTTTACAAAACATTCTACTGATAGCCTAATTAATGTTAATGATTTTTTCCATATTTACTCAGCTCTGCTCAGCATGATTAACATATAAAGGAAGTCATCAGCTAGCGAGATATAGAAAGTAGAAGAGTGCAGCTTGGCTGGGCAGCATTTGGGAAATTGCGTCATATCTTCACGTCGACCCTGCCGCAGTGCCTGAAAAGCCGGGTGTTTAACCAATGCGTCTTACCAGTCTTAACCTACGGAGCCGAAACGTGGAACATGACGGTCAAGCTGGCTCAACGACTGCACGTCACTCAGCGTGCTATGGTCTATGTTGGGAATCTCATTAAGGGATAAGATCCGGAACGCGGTCATAAGACATAAGACTAGCATAGCTCTTCCTAACCTATCGCATTAAGGCTTTCACCACAAAAACAAAGAAATGTAAACAAAGCGATCATAATCAGCATACACATACGAGATACGCCTGCATGCATAAAGCGGCGATAAGTGACTTTATTAATATCGGCTATCAGATGTCGAAGTCACGTTTGTGGCCGGGTCATTGTGATATTATATCACACGACTCAAACCCGTCACATCATGTTGAGCAGAGCCTCATAACAACCGCTTTGAAGCATAGACAAGCTTTGACCTCAAAAGTAGTATCAGAAAATGTATCTACATCTATACATCTTTTGAAAAAAATAGGCTCTGAAACTACTGGACCGGTTTAAAAAAATATTTTAAATATTCAATAGAATCCTATATTATTCCTGATGGACATATGCTATATTTAATACTAGTGAACCCGGCAGTCGTTGTCCGGCCCGCTATTAAAAAAAAACATATTTTCTCATCGTTTAAACCTTCCCTGGACTTCCACGAATATTTCAAGACTAAAAGTATTTCAATCGGTTCAGACGTTCTCGAGTTTTAGCGAGTTGTAACGAAAAGCAATTCATTTTTTTAAATAAGATTGGAGACTTGAAAAAAATAACCACTTGAAACTAAACGCTTGACAGAATATATGAAAACCACTTCGACCGCACGTCACAATCACCTTCTTAAACTTCCTCTAACCTTCCAAAAACGGCAGTGTTATCCTTTTAAAGGAAATCATTTTTATTCGATAAATGAAAACTACTTTATATTCAATTGTAGTGAAACAAAATATTTTTTCGACTTCCCGGATATAAGCTCCTTTCCTTTCCTTTCCTTTCCTTTCCAGAAGAAGGATTTTTTAAGCTGTGCTGTGACACTGATGTCACTGGTGTCAGATTTTTGTACTGTTCTTCCCGTTCTCCCTTATTGTTTAAAGCAGTGGTATGGTATGTATGGTTCATACATAATCCATAGTCGCTTCTATGTGTATCAAAGTGACTTGATTTGAAACTGTTATTCCCACATCAAAAAGTTTCCAATAATCATGTAAGTATATTAAATATCAAGTATGTCATTCAAGCTTCCGAAAATTGAACAGGAATGTGGTAGACTTTTCCAAAAGTAGACCTTCAAATTCAAACGCATCTTTTGCTTGGCAACGGCCAGCTTTCAAAGTGCATAGCATCAGCACAACATACCAGATCCAACAAGTATAAATATGCTCTCACGTGCTTCACGTGGTCTGATCACGTTCCGCTGCGATTGGCCGGTATTGCTTTAGGTGGTGATTTATACTCGCCGGCTGTTGCTAACTCGCCTGTAGCTCTGTCGATATGACGACCTTCGTGGTGTAGTGGTGTGAGTACCGGTTTTAAGGTCCCGGATTTGATCCCCGGACGGCGGCTAGAAACCAATTTTCAATGTGTCACGGGTTTGGATGTTAGTTGGGCATGTTTATGTTTCCCTTAACACAAGTGCTTAAGATACTTTGAGATCAGAGCAATGTATGATGTTAATTATTAATTTTGAGATGTTGCTTTTCAAAAAATTCTTATTAGCAGCGTTGCTAGCAAGACCTTGCCCGCTCCCGGTCAGATGATAAGAGAAAGAGACGGAAAAATACGCAAGTGAAATTAAAGAGAATAGTTGTTTTATTTCATTTTGTCTTTTGGGGGCAAGAGATATTTGGTTAACAAATTTCGCAAGTTTGAACTGAAACAAAACATATGGTTTGGATGACAATTCAGAATTTGATTAAAAAATATGTAATTGAAAGCTTTATGTTTCGTCCAATTTATATGTTTTTAATCCATTTTATATACTTTTAGTCCATTTTCATATTTTGTGTAATATACATAAAACTACTGGAAAATAAATACTTAACACATGTGGAAGTATGATGTATGAAACTAGTCATACGTTTATTATATCAAATCACGCCATGGTTTGATTCTTAACCACTTCAGTCAACACACAAGTGAAATATCATAGGGTTTAGCCGAGATATATGACCCAGTGGTATAGATGACCCGATTTTTATAACATTAGTTTCCCAGATAAATTCGATTACTTTTTTCATATCTTTCAAAGGAACCTCTAACTCTATCTTGATTGACGCAGTTGTATGTCTCGTAGCAACGGCATGTAATGCCAAAATGAATTCAAAGATTTTGATAGATAGATGTCCATTTATCTGGTGAGTCATCTATCCTAAAGGCAATTTATATGGGTCGGGCATCTATCCCCCTGTATGGGATAGATGTCACAAAATTTTGAGGTCCGCAAAAGTTCTTAATTCTTAGAATATATCGAACATAACATTTTTTAATTTTCATAAATTTGTAGACGCGACTCCCACAAATTAATTTGTTTCATAAGTCAATTGTTTTGATTTTTATTATCGAAATTATAGAGCGATTTCAAAAAGTAGGGACGAATATCTCGGCTTTACCCTAATACCCGTCATAGACAAATGCGATGTGTTTATTCCACAGACAAGAACAAAACGGTGCACTGCAATATCATAAACAATAACTATGACAGCGATTTATCGTCAAATCCGAAGGTGAACCGCATTGATATTCGCTTGGATATTTCGTATTTGCCTAATAAATACATTTTGAGGATAAAATATGCAGGCTGGTATTAGGCTTGTAGTCACATGAGGGATAGATAAGCTGAGTGATGTATTTATTCGCCAGAAAAAAAAATGCACGGTAAAGCTTCCATGAACAACAGTGGTTAAATTAAAAAAGGGAAGAATTTGACTAAGCTTGGTAACTTGGTTGGTTACCAATGATCGGCGTGTCTTGGTTCAATCCTAATATATATAAGTGGTCAAATACATATAATATTATTTGCTGACCCGGCAAACGTTGTTTTGCCATATAAATGATAAGGGTGGACAACCCTTATCACTAAGGGGTACGAACAATAGATGTTGGTCGATTCTCAGACCTACTGAATATGCTCACAAAATTTCATTAGAATCGGTCAAGCCGTTTCGGAGGAGTATGGGAACAAACATTGTGACACGAGAATTTTATTATAAGAAGATGATAATGATAGAATATTTCATTTATGTACCTAATAATTGTGTATCCACTTTTTGTTGAATCGTGTAGAAAGTGGAAAAAATTAAAATTTGAAAACCCCCGACATGAGCTAGGAAAACAGCTGGTGAACTTCAACGGCTGGAAGAATGAATGAATGAATGAATGAAATATTTATTTGCACAAAACATGGTAACAATAGTGACATCACAAATATGTATAAGCTCAGCATGTTTTGTCTTGTCAGACATGCAAATATATGTGGTTTACAATTATATAAGTTTTCGGTACGGCTGGAAGGATTTTGATCAGCCATAGCTAAGAACCACAGCTATTAAATTATCTTTCGAATATAAAAAAACGCACTATAATCGGTCGATCCGTTCGGAAGCTACGATACCGCAGACGAACACACACAAACATACACAAGCAGACACCGGGGTCAAAATTTCTCGCCGGGGATTAAAAAAGGTAAGTGACGAATGATGACAAATCGTTTAGAAGGTGTCGATCATGCTGTCTAACGTATATATTTAATAATACCTTCTTCCCGTTTGCCTTTTTAGGGTTCCGTACCTCAAAAGGAAAAAACGGAACCCTTATAAGATCACTTTGTTGTCCGTCCGTCCGTCCGTCCGTCTGTCAAGACCGTTTTTCTCAGGAACGCGTGGAGGTATCAAATTGAAATTTCTATATGATACTTAGGTCTACTGTCCCTGGAAGCTGTAGAAAAATCAACCTTCTAAGCCAACGCAATCATAAGATACAGCCATTTAGGCCGCAAATTTCCCGTAAACTTAACTTGCTAAACTTAGAATCTTGAAATTTAGTACGAAGCACGTCTTATAGTACAGATATAGGAAAAATTACGAAAACCGTAAATTTTCAGTTTCATCATATAAAAAAAAATATTTTTGACAATTTTCAAAATAGCAAAGTTACTACTCCTTATCTACAGGTTTGTACGGAACCCTCGGTGCGCGAGTCCAACTCGCACTTGACCGGTTTTATATCTTAGCTTAGCTTGAAGTGGAAACTGTGCTTTACCAAACACATTTACCTGCAGCAGTGTTTGCTATTGTATCGCTCGAAGGCCGCGCCGGGGTCGGCGACAGGTTGGGCCTTACTATTTCTAGCCTTTACCTCTGACTATAGTCTAGTCTAGAACATTTTTTATGCCGTTCATTGGTTTGTTGTGTTTATCCAGACGTGGAAAGTTTTCGATTGATTTGTGTGCTAATTCCGATTTTTGTTCTTATTGTCTGTCTGTTTATTAAAAAAAATGTATTTGTAAAATTAAAAATGTTTTGCTAAAACATGCTTTGCCTGTTGGAAATTTTACGGAGGTAATTTGTGTAAATAACAAGATTGTAATTTTTACAAACAGTGACATCTGTAATTTCGCTTTAAGCTTTTAAGGATTTTAAATTTTGGTACATCCTGTAAAGGAAATTTGATAGTAAAGGACGCGTTAATATTAAGGCAAATATTGACTCTTAAACCACCGACGAAAAAGAGGGGTGTTATAGGTTCAGGTTAAGGGGGTCCCCATTCCGTTTGTGTTTTAATATTTATATGTGTGTGTGTCTGTGACATCGTAGCACCCGAACGGATGGGCGGATTTCAGTGCGATTTTTTTATTTAAAATATTTTTTTATTACAGTGGTTCTTAGCTATGGCTGATCAAAATCCGTCCAGCCACTGAAGGTTACCAGCTGTTTTCCTAGCTCATGTCGGAGCTTTTTAAATTTTAATTTTTTCCACTTTCTACACGATTCAACAAAAAGTGGATGTTGGTCGATTCTCACTACCTACTGTATATGTTCACAAAATTTCATAAAAATCGGTCAAGCCGTTTCGGAGGAGTACGGGAACGAACATTGTGACACGAGAATTTTATTATAAGAAGATGATAATGATAGAATATTTCATTTGTGTACCTAATACTTGTGTATCCACAAAAAACATATAATAAAACTCAAACTCAAACGTTTATTTTTCTAAGAAACCAGTTAATAAAGATCACATTTTAAAGTTACTAGCGCGTGTGTTCAATCTGTTCGCAGATGTGCAAAAATTCAATTAAGAAATTAACAATACACATTCAATTACATTTTATTAATGTCAATTAAATGGGCTAGACGACACCACCAATCGTTGACATACTTTTTATTATCTGTCAAAACGGTCTACTTCCATAGATTTTATATGGGAATACATGAACGTGACGTCACGGTCATATATCAGAAATCGGAGTCAATTGACCGAATATTTATTGAATTTTCTGTATTTGAAAATTAGTTTCTACAGCTTTTTGTAAATAAACTGGTTGTATTAACTTCTTAGGGGCTATGTTTTTTAAACGCCATGGACTTGAAAATATTTAAAATAGGTGTCATCATGCCAATTACATGAGTAGGATTTTATTATTAAATGAAATATTGAATCGCTCTAGTAGGAATCTTAAAGTGAAGATAGCACCCAAATCTCAAATAAATATTAGTTTTTAAAGTACTGTGAACTTCCTATTTTCTGCGAAAACTTTAGTCTGAGCGTAAAGTCAAATAGACTTCTAAACTTTTAGTATAAACAAGACAAATAGACAAAGTGTCATTTATGATTTTGTTTCTACTAACCTTAAATGTACTTAGGATAACCTTTTAAGATATCATCGAATTGTTTCCAAACAACAGATGTCTGAATTTTGCTTATGTAACGAATAGGTATTTGCTGTTTAATCATTTGATTTACTTATAAAATCATTAAAACACGAAAAACACAGTTATTGGAACATTATATCTAACGACACAAATAAGATATTAAACATTTTTTTTTTAAATTTGGATCATAGCAAAGCCTTATAAGTTAAATCTACTAGAGCAAACTAGGAGGAAAAATGAGAGTTAAAAATAAATACAAGTAACTGTAAGTGACAGCAAGTTTAACTATAAAAACGCAACAAACCAACAAATTAACCGTACAAAATACAATTCGCCATAGTTTGGTGTTACGTTCAAATTGCCTATTGCAACCGATTCCGCTTAACCGAAATTCAACATCCTACCACCATTTTAACGCACCTTTGAATTAAAGTTCAAATTCGCTCAGCAACATGGAGAGCCAATACAGATCTATTGCCAAGCTAAAGTGAATTCTTAAACTCTTGCTATAAAGTTAATATTCAGTAAAAATGTGTTGAAGGTACAGCAATGCATCCTTGGGGCAGGTCAGTGACTGCAGGCCATCAGTGCCACACCACACCACAGCACATCAAAGTACAACACACTGCGGCATCTTACGCACTTGTAATAAGGGCGATTTTGCAATGAGAATGTGAAGTTTGATTTGCAGTCGTCAGTCCATACAAACCGAAACTTTAGACAGAGTTTCACAATTTTCGATGTGAACAGTGAGGAAGTTATTATAAGAAATGTTATTGTTTAAAATTATGCACGATAAGTGAAACATTGATTTAGATTACATTTTAATCATCATTATGATATGTGAGTCGAAATCAGACACGGTAAACATCTTGTAGAGTCAGCGTTTTTTGGTCAAGATTATCTGTGTGTCTTTAATATTATCAATATAGATAGATAGATAGATTATCACTTTATTGTACAACACAAAATAAAAATAACAAACAAGTTTTACAAAAAAGATGTACAATTTAGGCGGTCTTATCGCTTGTAGCGATCTCTTCTCGACAACCTTCGATAGAAAATATACGATATTCACAACACAGACAACCCATTCGTATTAAAAATGAAAACAAGTTTGACAAGAGCTTTCAACTACAGGAAAACGAGTTGACCGAAATAGTTGCTTCCGATTTTAACATGTCCAATAATGGCGTAGATTAAGTTATTTTCCAACAGCATTCAATGGAGCAAACAGACTTAGTCACACGGCCAGCGTGACGGCCGGCGCGATGCCTTCTTACATAAAAACTAATCAGAGCCAATAATTTTTTTTTGTAACTTTCTCTCCAATGTATATTTGTACTTACAAGTTTTCCTCATCTTTAGGCCCAGAGCACACTTGCACGATCAGTGATATCGCTGCTGCCGTTGGCACGCTGTTAGTCGCGAGTCACGGCGACAGAATCTCGCATGCGTTTTAGGCCTTAAGGGTTTCCACCAAAGCAGAGAAGAGAGGGCACGAGAGGAGATGTGTTTTAAATAACCAATCAGATTTCTTTATTTTCACATCTCTTCCCTCAGCTTTGATGGTAATGGACCAAGCGGAGAGGATGTTCCAAATTTCTATATTATCTTGCACTGCCTCGTTGGTGTAGTGGCTAAAGTTTCTGCCTTACATCCGAGAGGTCCTGTGTTTAAATCCCAGGTCGAGCCAAAATTGTTTCTGTGATTTTCTGACATGAATTTCTCAAAAACAGCTCGGAATCGGAAAGTTGGCGGTGTTACACCGCCGTGCCTCAGAAAGCACGTTAAGCCGTTGGTCCTGCGTCTGATCTCTCTCCGGTCATGTCATATTGCGTCTCAACGAACTTTGAGAGTGATGGAACAGTGAGTGCACCTGTGCATTGCGCTCACACTTGTGCACTATACTATCTCCTGCGTAGTTGGCTGATCTCTATTGAGATTAGCCGCCGTGGTCAAAATCGGCCAGGAGGACTATTACTACTATGATCTTGCGCCGCGCGTTAATTAGCAGAGGGGCCGAGCGGAGATGTGTGTAGCGGAGATGGAGACGTGTGTGTGTCGATTCAATATGCGGCCGGCAGCACACATACCTGCTACGCACAGCTCAAATCTCCTTTCCACTGTTAGTAGCGGTAGTAGGAGATAAGTCTTTTCTCCGCTTCGGTGAAAATAACCTGCCCGTTTCGTAACACATCTCCGCTCGTCTCCTCTCTCTCCACTTTAGTGGAAACCAGGCCATAGCGGTTACGTAAGAGCATCATAGTATAATCGTGTAGAGAACTGAGGTGATCGCCTATGTTTTATAAAATTATAAGCGATCACCTCACCTCGGTGCGATAATGATAGTTCAATGACACTTCTCAATAGTGCGTGCAGATCGAGCGCTGGGCGATAGCCAACCGTCACCACACGTACCTAGTACAGTCGATCAACATATCAAGCTACCCATTTTTTGATGCAAAATCGACCTTATTTGTAAAAAAATGTATACCATGACGAGCTGTCTTGTGTACAGTTGAATTAGGTTTATGCCTACCCTAATTGCGGTGGATGCATGTGGCCTCTCGGCCTACGGTGAACCCGCCACGTCCCCGACTCACGTGGCACCGGAGGGCACCGTCAGGCTTTTAGTGGGTAGGCGGGTTCTCTCTCTGAGGCCTGGAGTCCCACTTAACCCCCAGCTGCCCCCGCGGCTGGCGGGTATGCGTCACAGCATTTCCTTGCCGATAAAAAAAGGTTTATGCCTATCCTTACAAGCACTATAGTATGAGGCCGGTATAATTTTCAAAATGAGAACATCGTGTATGAAATCGAAGCCTCATTATGAGGGCTTGAATTACAAAATCAGATTCCAAAACCTTTATAAAAAAGCGTGTTGAAAAAATATCTTATTATAATAAGTTAATATGTACTCTGCCTGCGGTTTTAATAATAAGTTTTTCTATTGGACTGCAGCGAGGCCCATAGGAAGGTTATTTGAAAGTAGATTTTTATGATTGATCGTTCATCATTCTACCCGTTCGCTGTTTAGTTTTTCAATGCTATTTCCTATTCCATCTTGTGGTACTTGTATTTTTTCTTTTATTTTTTCAGCACATTATTACTTTACTATTTAATCATTCATAATTAACGATGTGAAGAGCGATATGAGGAGGAGATAAATAAATATATAACAACATCACATACATTGATCTGACTCCGTGGTAAGTAACTTAAGCACTTGTGTTACAGATATCAGAATCAACAATGGTATTACAAATGAACTTAAATAAATACATATAAAACCCAGACTAGTACAAACAGACATGTTCATGCACACAAATGATTGTACAGTGCGGGGATCGAACCCACGACCTCTTGGTTAATAGTCAACTTTTTGACCATTACATCAAAGTGGTCGTCGGTCGAAAGAAGTGGATGATTCAGTGACTAAAGATACGATGATATGATGATAAAGGCAAGCAAATAATAAAGAAAAATCAATTAAACCGTCTGTCTATCTATGACACCGATCTATCCCTCGCGGTCATCGGCCCATAAGCCTTTGTAAGTATATAGGTGCAATATCGATAGCGCCCGCGTCCGCGCGCGGTGGGGGTTGCGCAGAAGTGTGGACTACGTGCGCAAGCGCACGCGTTGAGGCAGGTCAATAACTCGGGGTGGTAGGGTTGCTACGAGAAATGACCTATTTTATGGTCTAACTAGACGAACGCTTAGGTAAACAGGCAGGTGCCTGTTATTTTTAGAAAAAAAGTGACTTGTCCAGATTTCTGTATTACCCCAAGGGAACATTTAATCGGGTTAAAATTCAATAATCTGATGTGATCACAAGAAATGTTAATTTTTGTGAGCAAAACGAGACTCATTTTTTTTAAATATGTTATATTTATATGTATGTTAGTCTATATCTATATTATATAAAGTGGTGTTAGTTACACTATTTATATCTCAAGAACGAATAACCCGATTTGGCTGAAAATTGGTGGAGATGTAGGTTAAAACCAGGAAACGGACATAGGATAGTTTTTATCCTGTTCGACCGCGATTTCGAAAACAAAGGGATTCCACGCGGACGAAGTCGCGGGAGGCCACTAGTAGAATATATATATTTCATGGACCTGTATTTAATTTCATTGTAAATCTGTTGCCTGAAGTAAACGTTTTATTTATTTTTTTATATATTTATTATTAAATCGTTTGTTACGGCACTCTTCGGCAAGTATTCAGTCCTAGAGGAAAATAATTAGATACATTGACGTTGATAGTGGTCGTTCGCAGTGACGGAAGGCTAGGTGCATCTGGCCTATACGTTGGGGCAGGTCAATAACTGCCGCAAAATATAAATAATAACAATAAAAAAATAAATATACAACAACATCACATACTTTGATCTAACTCCGTGGTAAGTAGCTTAAGCACTTGTGTCACAGATATCAGAATCAACAGTGGTATTACAAATAAACTTAAATAAATACATACAACACCCAGACCAGTACAAACAGACATGTTCATGCACACAAATATTTGTACAGTGCGGGGATCGAACCCGCGACCTCTTGGTTAATAGTTCTTCTTAGTGGTCGTCGAAAATATAAAGCTGAATCATATTCAATTATTTAAGGGAGTTATCAAATAATTAAACTTGTTTACATGTCGTCAACCCTGCACGCATGTATTTTTAAACGCACAAACACATCTCGGGCTGTAAACATTGTGATTACCGCATTTTTCGCAACTTTGCCCTGCTCTGATAATGTTTGTATTGGAAAACAAGATGAAATATATATTTTAATGTCTACTTTGCTATATACAGATGATTGTTTATTATTGAATGTAGATGTGTTCCTCGTCTGTTGTAGTTGCTAAACTCAGAACCGAGTCATATCGTAGACTCAGTCTTTGCCTCGTTAGGCTTAGTCTCGGGTCAAGAGCAAACCTATATCAAATAAAATAACATATTTTTTTGCCTAAGTACACTTGCAAAAAATGAACGGATGCATATTTCCAAAATTAAGAAGTCATTTGTTACTTCAAGTTCATTTATTTTAAGGCATAAGGTCGACTGTCCGCATTTTTACAGGGACAGAACTTTTACTTCCATAACTGTTATATTAATTGAATTGTTATTTAAACATTAATCCCTAAATAATGACGAATAATACAAATTAATATTAAGGCGGTGCTTGTAGCGTAGTGGTTGCAGCGCTTTGGTAGTGATACCAAAAGTAAGGCAACCTACACGGCGCGGTCATGTCTGGGATGGGTGACCATACTGACCATAAAAGTGACGTCTATTTACAAGCATCTCCGTGCTTCGGAAGGCACGTTAAGCTGTTGGTCCCGGTTAATATAGATAGATATTAGTCGTTAAGCCTGATCGGTGGCCCTCGGGCGGCTTAATAACATCTGACAGTAAGGTTGGTCACTTACCTTACTCACACCCCTCCGCACTGAGCCCGCGTGGTGGAGTATGGCTCGCACCACCTCATAGTTGAGGTGAGGCCTGTGCCCACCAGTGGGACGTGTATAGGCTGATGATGAATATTAAGTAGACATTTGAAACCTTATTATCGGGTAGATAACTTGAAACAGAAACAGTAAGCTTACCCTGAACATGTGATATCAGATCAACTGTCCACCTGTGACCTGACGTATCCGGTGACAGCTATTCAAATCGCACAAAACAGAAATTTCAATTATCACAATGGCGGCCATTTAATTTGCAACAACAATGCGTGACCTACTTAGAACGGGAAGTGGGGGAATTAAGTTATGTTTATCGTGTTTATTAGTTAGCGGTGTGACTAATTAGTCACCGTAGAGTTTGCCGATATGGTGGGGTGAAGAGATCAAGGTTTATCTGGATTTCTATTATTTTTGTTATTATTTATTTATTTGACAAACAACATTTTAAACTAAAATGACAATAGTCCCACAAAACTATTTACATAGTTTGTCTGTGGGATCACGAGTCTTTATGTAACTGCCTTTGTAGTATCCGGCGAATAAGTGAATGATTGTTTTTAAGTTTTCATGTTTTCTTCAAGTTTTGGTTATGTCAGCAAGATAACAGAAGAAGATAATAAGTGATTGAGATATTGCATTGGAATTTATTTTGTAGAGATAGATGTATGTATGATATATAAATAAATAAATTTAGATACTAACAGTCGTACTCAGAATCGTGAATGGTTATTTAAATCGTTCGTTAGTATAGATTTCCCTTAGTAAGTAACGTTCGCGTTTCTCGTTATGCGATCCCTAAACACAGTCATAGCGTTATGGACCCATCATCATCATCATTATCAGCCAAAGGACGTCCACTGCTGAACATAGGCCTTCCCCACAGTTTTCCACATCGACCGATCACAAGCGGTCCGCATCCAGTGTGATCCTGCGATCTTTACAAGGTCATCTGTCCATCTTGTCGGTGGACGTGCTACACTGCGCTTTTGGTCGATTATGGACCCAGGTCGCGATATTCGATATTAATTTATTCATTTAAAACTTTATTGCACAAGAAATGTACAAATGTTGGACTTAATGCTCAAAGCATTTTCTGCAAGTTAACTTTACGGTCATGCAGAAAGAAGGCAATGGGTGCAGTGAAAATTAAATGATTATTATAGATTTTCTTTTCCTCACACTTTTGTGAATTCGCGATATTTGTACAATTAAAGACTTTATCTGCAGAGCAAGTAACAACTTTATGTGCAGCTAGCTACATATGATTTTAAACTTTCGCGGTGCATAGTAACAATATTTACTTGTATTCGGTCAATCAGATCGTGACCACGGCTGTGTGCAATCCAGAAGAAAGTCGAGCAGTGAGTACCTAATACTCATTGAAAATATATCGCGTTTAGGCTAGCTACAGCTGAGTAGTTACTACACTAAAAGAGGAGATAGGCAACATTGTAGCAAATAAATTGAATGACAACACAGTGAAATATTTACTGTCATCGCTTATCGTATGTCGGGATGTCGTCAATCATTTTGTACGACAAACACGTAAGCACAGATTGTGAGTTACTTGGCCGTAACTTATGGAATAACAAACAAACAAATTGTTTTTCTTATTAGTGATCTATGAACTCAACAATGTATTTGTATGAAGTTGCAAGTGGAGCGTTTGCAGGCAGTTATTTATTTAATGTTTTTTTTAATCATTTGGGAACGGTTTGCTCTTGACCCAAGACTAAGCCCAACGAGGCAAAGACTGAGTCTACGATGGAGCGAGCTCACCGTTTGTATATAATTATTATAACTGGTTTTTCGGCTATAGGTAAAAGTACAGCTTTTTAAAAAAGTGTTTTTAAAAATTTGTACCTAGCAATTTGTCGATTTACTGTCACATAGCTAGCCATAGATTTCGGAAACGTCTTTCCAACTTTGTCATCAAAAATCTCTAATATTTTTCGTCATGCTGACCAAATTGTCATACATGATGAAACATTTTACAATTGCAACTTTTGCTGTTTTACTAACGCTGACCTCTGAAATTTTTGTTAAACTTTACCGTCAATATTCGAAAGTTTTTTCTTAAAGTTGTGACTGGTAAGAGACAGTTGATATAAAATATCGTTAGAAGATAATCAGAGAGAATAGTTGCTAGAGCTGCAACGGCTGCACGAATTAATAAATATTCCACAACAATCACACCAATTCTCTAGTCCCAAATTAAGCTACGAGGCTTGTGTTATGGGAACTAGACAACGGATAAACATACTTAAATACTTTTTTTTTGTAAATAAATACATATTATACATAGAAAACACCCAGACCAGTACAAACACACATGTTCATGCACACTTATGCTTGTACTGTGCGGGGATCGAACCCGCGACCCTTGGTTTAGAAGTTCGACCTGTGGACTACTGCACCAAGCGGTCGTCGAATTTCTACCAACATAAGCTAAGAAATATCGTGCGTGATTGATTTAAAAAAAACGCACTGACATTGATGGTCTATCTGTTAGAAGCTACGATGCAACGGACAGGCACCCACAAACAGAATAGGGGTCAAACTTTTTTGACAGCCTCGTTGGTGTAGTGGCAAAGTTCCTGCCTTGCATCCGAGAGGTTCCCTGGGTTCGAATCCCAGGTCGAGCCAAAATTGTTTCTGAGATTTTCTGTCATGAATTTTCTCCGGTCATGTCGGATTGCCGTCTCACCGAACTTTGAGAGTGATGGAACAGTGAGAGCACCTGTGTATTGCGCTCACACTTGCGCACTATAATATCTCCTGCGTAGTTGGCTAATCTCTGTTGAGATTGGCCGCCGTAGTCGAAATCGGCCAGGAAGACTATTATTAGTGTAACACATTGCTTTGGTCCCAAAGTAAGTAGCTAAAGAACTTGTGTTATGGTAATCAGAAATAATGAAGGCACCAAAAACATCCAGAACCGTGGCAACATTGAAAATTGATTTCCAACATTGTCTCCGACCGATGATCGAAACCGGGACCTTATAGGTGGCGGCACCTTGAAACAGGTACTTTACTAACTACACCATGGAGGTCCACACATTAAAATGTTAGCAAGTTAGTTTCTAGTGAATAAATTTGGACGGGGGAAACCATACCTATTATGGTTATTATACTGTATGGATATTGCACTACAATGTATACAAT
Organism: Pyrausta despicata; assembly: GCA_963921415.1. Taxonomy (NCBI): domain Eukaryota; kingdom Metazoa; phylum Arthropoda; class Insecta; order Lepidoptera; family Crambidae; genus Pyrausta; species Pyrausta despicata. The sequence continues at coordinate 665,314 of OY992863.1, forward strand.
ATCACTGTTGTCCTATTTATTAAAAAAAATGTTACCGACACCAAATTTTTCTTATCTCTTGTTCCAGCCTTGACTTACTGCCCAACGTGTAACATACTACACCAAACTTGCCCTTTCCAGCCCAACGGCATAACTCATACACCCCATACTATAGCCATAAAAACCTTTGAATAAAATAAAATTGCAGAATAGGCTAGATGATACCATCAATCGTTGACATACTCTTTGTTATCTGTTAAAACGGTCTGCATCCATAGATTTTGTATGGGAATACAAAAACGTGATGTCTCAGTCATGTATCAGAAATTGGAGTCAATTGACCGAATATTTATTGAATTTTGTGCGTTTGAATATTGATTTCTACAGCTTTTTGGAAACATACTGGTTATATTTACTTAATAACTACCGACCTGACCGACTGACGACCACATCCCCGCACTGTACAAACATTCGTGTGCATGAACATGTCTGTTTGTACTGGTCTGGGTGTTATATGTATTTATTTAAGTTTATTTGTAATACCACTGTTGATTCTGATATCTGTAACACAAGTGCTTAAGCTACTTACCACGGAGTCAGATCAATGTATGTGATGTTGTTGTATATATTTATTTATTTATTAATAGGGGCTTTGTTTTTTGAGCGCCATGGTCTTGAAAATATTTGAAATAGGTGTCATCATGCCTACTGTTATGTCCTTACATTACAATTTTAAGAGTGCGAGTGGTTTTATTAACACATAACTAGGTACCGCGCATACAATGAGAGAGATAGAATAATGCTAACAGGTGGCGTTTGATAAAGATGAAGCGATCAAACAATCGCACAATTTTTTAGGCCCAAAGTTTGAAAGACTGGCAGGGATAGCTACATCCGAAACAAAGGTCAACAGCTTAGAGAGTAGAAGGGCAGGTTAAAGCGCCGTGTCGTATATCTTCCGATTTTTATTTTAATCAAGGAAACAACCATACAACCACACCAGAGCCATGCATTACCCGCGGACAGGAGCGGGAGACCAGATTTATGGTGTCATGCTTCGGTGGATACGCTGTAAGGGTGCTACTACATTTAAACGGATTTCATCATAAGCTAATGGATACACCTAAATTATCTTTCAGTTAAACAAACGAAATAGATTTAAGTATGTTTTATTTATTATTTTTAACCCCAAATACTTGTCACTTAGTACTGATAGAACATCTTCAGTTAAAGATGAAAAGGCTGAAAAGTTGAAACACACTTACTTTTGGAATCCATTCTTAATGTTGCAGAGCTGTAACTGAAGGAACACAATAATGCTGAAAATAATGTTATGGCTTAGATAAAATGGTATCAGCTAGCAGCTATACGGACAAACAAAAAATCCTGCTACCACCAAAACAATTACAATATATCCCCCTCTGGGAATTGAACCCCGGACAACTTGGATTAAAATTAGTTGTGTGAACCACTGGACCACAGGTGCTTTTCTTTGATGATTGTAGGGGGAACTCTTTTGACACAATTTTGTAGAAGAGTTGTCTTTTAATATGCCGCTTTTGGTTGCTAAAGTTGGAAATGGTTGGTAGCTGTTGGTCCCGGTTAATATCGATAGATATTAGTCGTTTAGCCTGGTAGGGGGCCCTCAGGGGCTTAATAACATCTGACAGTAAGGTTGGTCCCTAACCTTACACACCTTACTCACTGTATATAGAGCTTGCTGATGTGGAGAGATACTTTGCTGACACTTATTATGGGATGATAATAATTCCAATAATAATAATACTATTGCCGGGTACCCAGCCCCATTACCCGGTATCCGGCCGGATCCTCAAAAAAGTGCCGGATCCGCCGGGTACCGGATCCATGCCGGGTACCCGCCCCATGTCTATTACACACACCCCTCCACCAATCCGCATTGAGTGGAGTATGGCTCGCACCACCTCATAGTTGAGGTGAGGCCTGTGCCCAGCAGTGGGACGTATATAGGCTGATGATGATGCCGCTTTAGTGTGTTATACCCCTAACCCACTACAACCTAACAAATCGTGCCGATTAAATCCGAAAACAATGGCCACAATTTTATTACCGTACACTTTATGAGGCCTCACTCCTTTGTCCCGTGTCAGCCATATTTATTTCACTGATATCTCTTTTAAAATAATTGTTTCACTGCATTATCTTAATTTAATGTTCCGTATCGATACCCGTTTGTATATTTTGATTGTCTGCTCTTATTAAATTAACAATGTTATGCGAAATAAGACTTAAAAAGGTTTGCGTGTTAATTAGAGAATTGTCGTGATTGTAATGATATTTGTAGCTTGCGTTTAAAATAAACTAAAACGGTCAAAAATAGAAATGTTAATTTTAAAACAAGATAATTAGTTATGTGCTGCTTAAACTCGTTTTAAGTCAATTGTGTAATTGAACCACACATTTAACAGCTTACAAAACATAAAATCTCTTTGCTCATAAGAATAAGAACCGTTTATTCGATTTGGGCGTACTGAAACTATTATAGAAATAGAAATAGAAAATCATTTATTCATACAAGTAGCAGGTTACATAAGTACAAATATCACAAAACATTACACTTTTTACAGATATGTACCTACTTAAACATGCATGAAAAGGAATCTACTCAGCAAATGCCGCAGAATCTAATGATCCGGCGACGCTGGTCTTCCGTAGAATCCGTTAAAGAAAAGGGAATAAGGAATAGAGAGCACTGCTGCACACACAAAAACAAAAAACATTTAAACGACTGTGTACTCTAAATTTAAACAAAAACTTGAGTAAGAATGTAATCAGAAACTCAAAATTACAAATATTCAAAACATAGTAATGGAGCTTTCATTATATTTTTACAAACTTACTAACTCAACACAATAATATTTACCATTAGGTATCCAATAACACTGTTTATTAGTACTGCATTAAATACCAACTCAACCAGAATATAAACTATTATATTTACAAGCAGGTTAAGCAGTTTGCATAATACACAAAAAACAACTCTTAAATATTAATTATTATAATAACTATTACTATTTGAAGTATATAACTATTTGAAGTTTTTACAGTTTTAATTCTTTTAAGGTTAAGAAATATAATAGCCCGTATTATGAAATGAATCCTTAATTTATTTTCTCCACAAAGAGATTACTCAGCTTACATCCTTCTTGTCGTTATGCAAGAAGTTTTTATGTTACTCATACTCATAGACAAATGTCAAAGGCCCTGGTTCCTTGCGTAAGGATATTTATTTCGACAAGTATTGTTGGTATGATATTGAAAAGTGTTCCTAGATCCCGAAGGTTGTCTGGAAGAAATCGCTCTTAGCGATAAGACCGTCTAAATTGTGCATCTTTCTTCATATGTTGATTTTGTATTCTTTTTTGTGGTGTGCACTAAATTGAAATACACAACAGCCTTAGCTATTTATTTCATGTTACTTATACCACAGATAAATCGGAATCACGAAGTTCTATGAATTTGTGGTAAAGCTTATGTTTCCATAACCCAATCGAATGGCTAACATATGGGAATCCGACTACTTTGGTGTGATAGTCAAGAAGTTGACTATTAACCAAGAAGTCGCGGGTTCGATCCCACTATACAAACATTTGTGTGCATGAACATGTCTGTTTGTACTGGTCTGGGTGTCATATGTATTTATTTAAGTTTATTTGTTATACCACTGTTGATTCTGATATCTTTAACGCAAGTGCTTAAGCTATTTACCACGGAGTCAGATCAATGTAGATGTGATGTTGTTGGATATTTTTTTTTAAAATTCGTCTGTATGATGATAAATGCTTAACAAATCAGGCCCGTCATTGTTTCTCCGGCATTGCCGATAGCAACAGAACGCGTAACTTTCACTTGCTAAATGCGAATTGTTAATTATTAATTGATTGCTTCAGAATCGTTAAGAAATACGACTGCGCTTCGGGAGTTTGAGAAGGAGAGCAATTCTGAAATCCTACTTATATTATGAGCGTGAAAGTTTGTAGGTATGTATGTATGTTTGTTACTCTTTCACGGTAAAACTACTGTATGGATTTTAATGAAATACCAGATTATTTTAAAGACTTTCACGAGGTACGAAAGGCAATAATGAGGCTTAAAAATCATAAGTCCCCTGGCATAGATGGTATAACGGGTGAGCTGTGGAAATATGGGGGGGGAGCAGTGCAATCTCGACTGTATGAAATAATACATAGAATCTGGCAAGAAGAACAACAGCCTAGCGAGTGGAATGTGGGTATTATTTGCCCGATACATAAGAAGGGATGCAGGAAGAAATGCGGAAACTACAGAGGAATTGCATTGCTGTCGACGGCTTATAAGGTGCTCTCGTACGTTATACTTGCCCGGTTAGAACCTTATGCAGAGCAAATACTCGGGGACTATCAATGTGGTTTCCGCAAAAACCGCAGCACAGTGGACCAAATGTTTCTTCTGAAACAAATTATGGAAAAACGGTGGGAGTATGCCCAATGTGTCCATTGTCTTTTTGTGGATTTCACTAAAGCATACGATAGTATCGACCGAGAGAAACTCTACCAGATAATAACATCTTTCCAAGTACCGAAAAAGCTTGTCAGAATGATCAAGATAGCTACGGGCACAAGTAAAATGCAGGTTAGAGTTGGAGGGGAACTAACTGAGGAGTTTGAAGTGGTTACCGGACTCAAGCAGGGGGACGCCCTCTCGCCTGTTCTGTTTAATTTGGCTCTCGAACACATCATCCGAAAAGTTCTACTGATTGATGGGGGAGTAGAATTGAACGGAAAGCACAAAATCGTAGGATATGCTGATTACCTTGCGATTCTTGGGCAATGTGAACAGGAGGTAGTCAAAATGACGGAGACACTGGAGGAAGAAGGAAAGCATGTGGGTCTCAGAATCAGCCGCGAGAAGACTGAATATCTTCACATGAAACGGTACAAAGACTCCAGGACCAGGAGAAAAGATCTTCATGTCAATAGCATAACGTACAAGGGTGTCGACAAGTTCAAATATCTCGGGTGCACGATTACTGACACAAATCAGAGGGAGGACGAAATCGACATCCGCATAGTCAAGGCCCTAAGATGTACAGCAGCCCTTCACAAGGTGTTAGGGTCCAAGTTGATAAGCAGAACTACTAAAATTCGGATTTATAAAACAGTCGTTAGACCGATTTTAATGTACGGGTGCGAAACTTGGACGTTAACTTTGAAGGAGGAGAACAAACTCTTAGTGGCAGAAAGAAAGATTTTGCGGAAAATTCTGGGACCAACAAGAGGAGAAGATGGGGTATGGAGGCGTAGGTACAACCGAGAGATAGAAGATCTAGTGTCTGAGCCGAACATCATCGGAGAAATAAAATCTTCCCGACTTCGCTGGCTAGGACATGTGGAGAGGATGGGAGAGGATCGAGCCACAAAAAGAGCCTATCTTGGACAACCTTCCGGGCGCCGGCCGGTGGGGCGTCCAAGATATCGCTGGAAGGATGAGGTCGCCAAAGACCTGAAAGAGCTAAAAGTGCCCGACTGGTCAGATTTGGCACAGAATAGGGAAGAATGGCGCACTTTAATGTCGGAGGCCAAGATCCACTTCGGGTCGCTGAGCCAGCGAAGTAAGTAAGTAAGTGATTATTTTAAACAAGAATATAGCTTTTAACACCAGATTAACATATAGGCTACAATTTAGAAGATAAACGGTTTCCACGCGGTTTTGGGACGAAAAGTGGAATGGTTGTTCTGTATTTTGAATTCAATCGTTTTAGAAATATATATATTTTTTAGTTTTATTGTCTACGTTAATATCGGAAACGTATAATTTTCAAAAGCCCTTTGAAGACATGTGCTCTTATAAATATCAACTTCAACTCATCAAGTCAATCAGTTCTCAAATAATCCACAAATTGTTTCAATTCAATGAAAACATGTATTTTTAAAATCATTCATTTGTCAAATTTAAAGCGATTAATAATGCAAAATTAACACATATCTAAAGAAAAATAAAATAAAATAAATTAATGTAAAAAAATTGAAAATGAAATGAAAAAAATTGGTTGCCTGTAAAGTCGGTATACGCGCGAAAGTTTTACGTGACAACGACTCTGAGTGGTAAAATAATTTTAATGTGAATATTCATTCGTATAACATGAACCGGTGTGTATGCCTATCTCTCTCTCTCTCTCTCTCTCGCTCTGTCTCTCTCGCGCGAAACGTGAGCGGAGCAGCGTAACGCAGTTTCTTGAGGTGTCACCCGGCAAACCAATTTATAAGACGTTGTCACGTCAATAATAAAAAAAGTTAAATAACAATTAAAATCCGACAATTTGCCAATGAAAAAGGGTATATTTAGATGGTAGGTTTAACATTGTGGTTCAGCTTTTTCAGCCATATTATAACAACATGAAAATTATATTTAATCATTTTAAAATACAATATTCAAGTTTAGTTAAATAGATATTGACCACAAAATTAAATTACTATATCAAATTACAAATGTAAAACAAGTATGTAAGAACAATAGCATTATTTCTTCATCATCAGTTACAGTTAAGTCAGAGAGTTATGTGAACCAAGCTCAGCTATCATTAAAGTTTTCATATCAGGCATAAAACGACTTATTAGTGACCTCTTAAGGTAGTAGAATTATCATTACAAGATACCGTTATGGCAAAAAATATGGTAGGTACAGTGACAATTAGAAGTACCCACGAACGATATTTATGTGTGATGATGTAACAAGGATCGCCATTCTAAAGGGCGTTTAAACTGTTGGTGATCAGAAAACTAAGGTTGTACTGTCGATAGGGATTACGAATATTTATCGATAAAAAAGGACTTCGATATCTTTATGTCGATAAGTCCTTTTTTGAGTGAATCGAAGAAAACTAGGTACTTAGTTTCTTCAGCAGGTTATCAGGATTTACCTGCCTACTCAATAGTGGACAGTCCTTCAACACACAAGAGTAGATTGGAAACACAAATGTGTGCAAATATAAATAATTTATTCGGTTCTATCATCATAGTTAATAATTCATTCAAGTCAGCACTAGTTAACCCTTTAAAAGATCGCGATCCGCGAGCGCCATTTGCAAAGGTCCCCCTGAACTTTCCGCTTACGCAAACAGCGCTTCCGAGCGACTATAAATCAGAAAGCACCTTTAGTATCTAAGGGTCTAGTCTAATAGTCGTTGTTCGTAGTATAAAATACACCCATCCCTGTCTAACTTACGAGCTGGAACGTGCGAGCGAACGGGCTATATCCGAAAATATGGACGAAGCGAATTGGAGTAAGTGTAAGCTCGTTTGTTTCAATACTAGTGGCATATACAATGTTACACTACCTGCAAGTTTTTAAGGGCTTATATAAAGCGTCATTTGCCTTTATCGATTTAATGATCAAAAGATCACATTACGATGATTTGAGGAACTTTTTGACAGTCGCATTAAATAAAATAATGAAATAATTTGTTAGAACACACCAATTACCTAGCCCCAAACTAAGCGTTAGCTTGTGCTATGGTGGCTAGAATAACGGATAGAAATAATTAAATACATTTATAAACACCCATGACTCAGGTACAAATGCTCGTGCTCATCACACAAACATTTGCCCCTAGCCGAATTTGAATCCGCGACAGCCGGTTTTGTAGTCTGGACCTCAGACCATAGCTGTCGTCATTGGAAGATTAGAGACCTACTTTAAGCAATTAATCTATTTATATTTGTGTTCAAGCAAATCTTTTTTGCATTTCTATTCCAATAGGTCGATGATGAAGTTATTGCAAAAAATAAAACTTGTGTCGTCTCGTCTCGTTGTGATCTCTCGTCTACGATTAAAACACCGCGAGTTGCACCGTTACGACAAATTACCCATCAAATTCTAAACCAACTGAGCAGTAAGTGTCAATTAAACCCTTAATGCATCTATTTATAGCTCATTCGCTGTACCTCAGAGATCAGTTCCGATTATTCAAATGTCCTCATAAACCCCAAATGGGTTAGGGGATGAACACATTAAGGTATCGGGTTGAGATCGACCCCCGCGGACCCCTAATATACCCGCATTAGATAGGTAAATAAGATGGAGGTGAGATTTTAGAACGCAAAGCTTGGATTTTGCTGTGGGTTAGTGGATATTTGAGTAAATGAGTTGAGGTGGTACATGGCAGATGTTAAATAGTAGCTTTATGCAAAGGTAGGGTGAAATAATTTGATCATTTTTAGAGATATCTTAAGAACCCTTTTCAATGTTATGAATGAGCGTCGATTATGATGTTCAACCGAAAATCTCGATAAGAAATGGAAAAAAATAATAATATTTAAAAAAAATGCCTGATTTCATGACAACTTTATCGTAGAGACATACAGGTTCAAACATATTGAACTGTAAAGTTTTTCACACACTAAACCGTTTTTTTTTTAACTTTTACTGCAACACCTTATTTTCATGTGAGACTTACAATAAATCGGAAGTGACATACAATTTTCTCTGCTTGGCCCTATGGTTGACTGGTAGAGAATGCCTTTGGCATTAAGTGCACCTTTGTACACATGTTAGTGAAGAAATTAAATAAATAAAATACAAAAACTTTTTTAAAGTCTTTTACTGCATCACCTTATTTTCATTTGAGACTTACTATGAATTACGGAAATGACATTTACTGGTTGTCATTTGTCATTGTGACTTAGATCGTGGCATTTGTGGCTATTTACTACAATACGTACAATACGTAAACTCTATTTAATTAAGGCGATGTCATAATCAATCATCGCTTACTTAATTAGAATTGTAATCCGATGCGGCCGCTTGAGCCGATTATGTATTACGATTATGTACAGTCATATATATTTCTAGCTTTTTAAACATTGTAAATTGGCATTTCTGACAAAATCCCTGTTCAACAACTAAATATGAGTTGGTTTACATACATTATTTTAGCTTACTACCACAGTACATTCACCCGTTACCTACATAGCAATTATATAAACAACGAAATGTCGTCAACAACTGAGATCTTGTCATTGTTTATCTTATTTTGCCGGTCTTGTTCGCGTTCGTGGGCAATTTGTCACAACTAAACTGACAATCTATACATATAATAAAGCTGTAAAGGGAAACATGTCTGTACTAGGGAGTAATTTTAAAAAAATTGGCTAAGCGTATTCACAATCGAGTACAGAACACATTCCGCTAGATTTTAGATTTTTTGGCTGTTTATCTGTGTCTTTGTTGATCTGTTTGTCTGTTTATTTGTACCTTAGAACGGCGTAATGAATTTAAATGATAACTTAGGAATCGTGTCTATTGACACGACGGCAGCTTAGCACTTTCTGAGTCCAGCTTAACAGTATGCGGTACGAACATACCGCTTAAAAAAAGCACTTTCTGTTGATATAAGAAAGACATAGTATTAGTGGCAAGTTAGTTAGTGGCGAAACGCGTCGAGTGTGGTTGGTGTCATTGTTGTGATTCCAGGTGCATCTTCTGTGTCACGTTGTGAGTTGTATTGTAAGTCCTGCGACTTCCAGCTCTAGTTTTTTCAGGTGGTTACAGTTGGATGTGTTGGATGGTTCCTGCGCTGGCGTCGTTTAGTGGAAATTTAAAGCAAAATGTTCCTCTTTTTCAGCTTTAGTCATGGATTTCCGCAAAGTAACGCCTGATTCCACCAACTTCCAAATGTAGGCGAACGAATTTCGCGGGCGTGCACTAGTATTCAATAAATCGCAATATTGCACGATTTCAAGTACAAATTACATCATAGGTCACCGGTTTGACCAGTTAGCTCGATTGAATTTAGCTGATATAACAAGTGCTTTGGTTCAATGGAAATGTTTTAGTTAAAACTAGAACTTTCCACTACAGCTATTTTTTTTATATACTTATACAAGAACATCACATGTATTGATCTGACTCAATGTGAAGTAGCTTAAGCACTTGTGTTACAGATATCAGAATCAACAGTGGTATAACATATAAACTTAAATAAATACATATAACACCCCACCAGTACAAGCAGACATGTTCATGCACACAAATGTTTGTACAGTGCTGGTATCGAACCCGCGACCTCTTGGTTAATAGTCAACTTCTTAACCTTTACACCAAAGTTGACGTCAAAAAGTTTGAAAACGACCAATATACGAACTCACTCACTGTGTGGACCACACGAATAATAGTTTGTTATCAAAAATCCTTTTCGATCAGTAACCAATTTGTAACCTATTTACATCTAATGATCGAATTTAAACTAAGCCTCGACCGTTTAGTGGTTGAAAAGCTTTCGACCGAAACCCATTAAACTGACCATAAGAGCACATTGTTCATATATACATAAACCACCTAATGTCCGTCCGTCCCTCGTTCAATTTCCACTTAGAGAATTGGGGTAATTGTTTAGGATACGTTTTATCTATAGGTATGTCTGGTAAAGTCGTAATTTAGCCGTTAAACCTTAAATTATCTTTTCTGTAGGACGGTGTAGTTATGTAAGCAGTGCGAATATTTTAAGGTCATCTCTCCACTTAGTTATCGCAATCATGAAATAAAATAGAAAATATATGAAATTTGCTTGAATTTCAAATAGTTTTTTTGGGTGAATATGAAGGTACTATCCTTTTTTACGCGAAGGAAATGCGTTACATATCTACCATCCTGGGGACGATAGATGGTTATGTCGAACTCCTTTGAGAACGGTGACTACCAATCACCATTCCTGCCATACTCCCTGGCATATCTTGAGATAGTAGGTATTGGACTTTTTTTACTTTAGTTAGATTATGGCTTTGCCAAATTTTTGGGTGGGAAAGAGGCAAAATGAGCCGATAACAGGCATGATGACACCTTGTGTTAATATTTATAAGACCGACCTAGTAAAACCGATTTTTTTCCAAAAAGCTGTAGAAACCAATTTTATTTACATAGAATTTAATAAATATTCAGTCAGCTGACTTCGATTTTTGATACTATATTATGTCGTCAAATAATAGTATTCCCATACAAAATCTATGGAGGCAGATCGTTTTGACAGATGATGAAGAGTATATCAGCGATTGCTGGTGTCATCTAGCCTATTCTATGCCCAAGAACACACGCCTTAATAACTACTTACATAAATACAATGTATTCGAAAAAAATGTATAATATTTATTAAAGTATAGTATAAAGTTACTGTTAGCCAACTCAAAAACATATTACAGACTAGAGATGGGTCGAGTAGTTCTTTAACCGAGTACCGATTACTCAGTATAATGCTGGTCATACCGAGTACTCGGCCGAGTTACTCGGTTTAATTTGAAAGTTACTTAAAGCACTGGACTAATTTTTTTAATGCCTTCTCACTGTAATTTTGGATTGATTAATCATCATAACTTTACGAATTAACATAATATGTGGTATTGGTTTTTATGATATTTCCCTTGTACTACATACAGTTTTTCTAGTATAAGTAGCTGATCCGCAGCGGCCTGGCTGTCCTTAAATTAACCAATAGGAATCGACAAGTGTTGTTCATTGACTTTAGTTAGTGGTCATTGAGGAACTCTCATTACTCCAGTTGATCACTCGCAAACTTATTCCAGCCAACCTGTTTATTAAGTTTACTTAACCAAGTACTCGTCACTTGAACCGAGTTATTCGGCCGAATACGAGCATATAGTAAACCACCGATTACGCCGAGTACCGAGTAGTAACCGAGTAGGTACTCGGCCCATCTTTATTACATACCATTTTGGTAATTTACAGAAACTCGAGTAGCCTAACTAAGACGATTCGTTAAGATGAAGTTACTTTAACTGCTTAAACCGTCGGCTAACTCCCAATTAGCCAGTTAAAAACGCATTTGGGGTTCCGCTTAACGTTTTGTCTTCGTGATCATCGCTGTCACCATCGCCATTGTTGCAGGAAGTAGTTTATGGGATTGTTTATTAGTAGGGGAATTTACGAATAAGGACGACTCATTAATTTATTTGGGAGGAGTTATTGCGTGGCTGCGGTTATTTTGTTCATTGGGTGCAATCATCAAACTGATTAGTTAGCTCCGTTGCTCCTATGACATACTTTCTTGTAGTTTTATACACATTCAAAATAATACAAGATTAGATGCTGATTATTGTCAATTTTGATAACCTAGAAGTAATAATAATAGTCCTCCTGGCCGATTTCGAACACGGCGGCCAATCTCAACAGAGATGAGCCAACTACGCAGGAGATATTATAGTGCACAAGTGTGCGCGCAATACACAGGTGCACTTACTGTTCCATCACTCTCAAAGTTCGGTGAGACGGCAATCCGACATGACCGGGAGAGATCAGTCGCCGGACCAACGCCTGAACGTGCTTTCCGAGGCACGGGGGTGTAACACCGCCAAATTCTCGACTCCGAGCTGTTTTTGAGAAATTCATGACAAAATCTCAGAAACAATTTTGGCTCGATCTGGGATTCGAACCCGGGACCTCTCGGATGACTTTGCAACTACACCAACGAGTGGACGCTTGCTCTCGGGGGTCTTAAGAAACCATCATAATTAAAAAGCAAGTTTTAAATAAGTTCAATTACTTTACCAAACAAACTTACTGCCACATAATATTGTATACTCATTTAGTTACAATTAACAAACTTATGTAAGTATTAAGTCAAAGTTTGACAGAACGGAACAAGGGTAGCAAATAATAAATAATTTATCACAAGACTTCATAAGCAGGGTGCGAGTTACAATGAATATATAACAACATTATCACCGCGATAACACCGAACTTACTTGCACTAAAATTATTCCATACGGAGCCCATCCATTACCGCTCCGAGCGCTCGGAGTTCACAAGCGGAAAAAGCGAAATGAGCGAGAAAAGGTAAATTATCGCTCAGCGCTTATCGAGCGCAGAAACGCTCATTTGTTATGCGATAGTTATCGAGTAAGCAATGTGCCTGTTTCCATTGATACACTTGTAAGTACATACTTATTTGACATTCAATGTTTTCAGTTTTTTTAAATAAGTGAGTTGGCAGTATTTTATCTGAAATAGTCAACTGGAAATACGACACATATTGCTACTTGACTATACAAGAACGTGTTAGGAAGCATGTCATTCTCGTAGTATTAGTCCCGTACTTTTAAAGACAGTCTTTACCATTTACTGGAATTTAAAATATCAAATCTGGGATCCCAGTAAAATTGTTAATACTAAATGGTATATAATACTTATGTATCATGCGATCTTTTCACATGTATTTTGGGTGAGATTCAGTTACTTTATTAACTTTTTGTTTTACGGTTATGAATAATTAATAAAATAAAAAAAATATGTTTTATTTCAGACCAATTACGTCCATTTGTTGTTGTAATGTAGAAATAGAAATCGTTTATTTGCAAGAATACAACAAATTTGCAATTCTAGAAAAGGTCTTAGAAATAAAAGTCTTCTGTATTGTGTTATACGAGTAATGTAATGTTGTTATTATCAAAGTTTATATTTATTTTCATGAAAAGCCTGAAATTTTGGTATCGATTGATTTAAGATAACTTTAATATCCGTCACGTCATAATGACCCCACCTATAAAAAAACCGTCTCGTCTAGTACAATGAACACGAGCCCAAACGGAGATACAGTCGGCTGGCCACTTTCCACCACCTTTGTGCTGGGCAAGTGAACTGGCAACGCGACCGGTCGCCCGACTGGTTGCCCAGCTGATCCATGAGCTCCAGCAACGCGAGCATCCATTGGAGGTAGCTGGTTTGAAGTAAGCTCATGAGTTATGAAATTTAGGGTCGGTACATACTCGTACAAGCAAAGTTAACTACACAAAAATCGGTTGTCTGTAAAGTCGGCTCACAGACGATAGTTGAACGTGACAACGTCTTTGTCACGTTGCCTCTTTGTCGCGCGTTCCGCGCTCTCGCTTGCACTTCAAGCCTTGAATGGAACGCTTCAGAGCGAGGTAACGCCGCATGCGTCATGTTTTTTGGTGCGTGCAGCCGGCTCCATCGAATTATAAGACGTTGTCATGTCAATAGTAAAAAAGTGACGATAACATCACATACATTGTAACCCTGATTCCAAAGTTATAAGGGTAAGCACTTGTCTTTTAATTCCAATTCTAATTCCATTTATTTACTTTGAATTTAAACATACACAGATTTAATTACATTTATAGAACGGAATGTTTCGTCACAATTATGGCAAGTAAATATGGTTTTAATACTATACAATAGATAGATCAAATTAAAAACAATACGTAATAAATCAAATCAAAATAATATGTCAAGAAATAATACTAAAAACGCAACATAACACTTAATAAATCAATTTCAAAATTATTTAATACAATAAAAGTTTTTATTTAAAAGCCATTCATATAATTATATGTTAAAGAGGCTTGGTCTAAGGGCTTTTATGAATTCAGGTATCTTGTTGTATATTTTTAAACAACAATTTGAGCAATTTTTCATGTACAGTGCAGTTCTCGGTACAAAGTTCAAAACAAGCCTATTAGGATTCCTTGTATTTTAGGAATCAGAAACAACGAATTTACTACAAACAGTCAGACCCGTGACGACATTAAAAATTGATTACCAACATTGCCTCCGGTTGTCGAACCCGTCACCTCAGGGCGGCATCTTTAAACTTATATTCACGCTACTCCATTACGGATGTCGTAAAATTATTTATATCTAGCTGATACCTTTTCAGAAGTTTCAGAATATTTAATTTACACAAAACTGTACTATGAAGTTTGCAAAAAGCGTTGCGAGGTAGTTAATAATTTATATTTATAACTAGCGACCCGCCCCGGCTTCGCACGGGTGCAATGCTGATACTACAGAAAAACTGTGAACGTTGTGTACGTTGTGAACTCTGGTACCTTTTCAATGTGTACAAATAATTAGTACATTGTTTTGATAAATCTCGTAGGGTTCGGCCTGCGTTTGCAATGTAAGCGGAAAAAAAGATAATTAACGACATCACATTAGAAACCTCAAAAATAACAGTATTTCTTCACGTTGAATCACTCTATCTTTAAAATAAACAGCATCAAAAACCGTTGCGTAGTTTTAAAGAATTAAGCATACAAATCTCATGGACATACGGACAGAGAAAGCGACTTTTTTAATACTATGTAGTGATAGTACTAGTGGACCCGGCCGACACTGTCCTGCTCGCTGTTTTAGAATTTTACGAATATTGTTTACATTTAAACCTTCCTCTTGAATCACTCTATCAAAATAGAAAAAAATCTTTGGGACATAGGGACAGACGCGGGAATCGACTTTTCTATATACCTACTATGTAGTAATGATACATAAGTGACATCTGAGTATTCCTAGGATATAAGTGAGTAAACCTAAATGATTAAGCAAATAATAAATAGATTTTATATAGTGTAAAAATATATTTAGGTCCTACTAGATCTCGTGTCATTCATAGATACAAAAAAGCTAATATTTTCTACCCGATATGCTCTCTTAGGAACACTATTTTACACTTGAATAAATTTCTCTCTGAAGAAAATCCGTTTGAAGTAAAAATAGATTTCTATGAGCTTTGTCAGATGGAGCCTTTTTTATAAGAATCCTGCCTTTTTAGTATTTACGAGTGAATAAATAGGGAGTATTTATTGACAGGCTGACTACAGTCAAAATTCGATATCATTGAATTATGAAAATATATTTGGAACAATGAAGATACATACTCATTCCTTTTGCGATATTGAAGTAACTTATGTCATAAATGTTGAAAACCAATTTTCTATTTTTTTTATACAACAACATCACATACATTGATCTGACTCCGTGGTAAGAAGCTTAAGCACTTGTGTTACAGATATCAGAATCAACAGTGGTATATCAAATAAACTTAAATAATACATATAACACCCAGACCAGTACAAACAGACATGTTCATGCACACAAATGTTTGTCTTGGTTAATAGTCAACTTCTTAACCATTACACCAAAGTGGTCGTCAGACGTCAAATGTTGTTACGGGTCTTCGTTGTATCTGATTTCCATAAGAAGTGCTTAGCTTTTGTTTATATATAAATAAAATGTTTACCATTATTTCAAAAGTCTAAATAAAGAGCGACTCAATTTACTTTAATTAGAACATGTACTAGTAATCGTGCATTACAATGATCATGTGAAATGATTGATGTTGATTAATTAAACGTTCGTAGTAAGGTTAGATAAACGTTTAATTCTTTTCTTCTCCGTCAGCTTTTTTAAAGTATTTTTCACACAGCAAAATGGATCTGTAAACGAGTAAGTACGTATCAAAAGCTATGGTACTATGAAATGACATTCTGATGAGAAAATCAGAGCTCTGTTTCAGCTTAGCTAAACTGGTACACCAACACCTCCTTCCAAGTATAAGTTAATTAATTCTCCTCCCAAGTCGATATCGCGGAACTTACCCACCCCGGGAACCGAACGCGGACCCATAACGTTTTATAGCGATCGTTGATATCGGGTTATAACGGTTCCGATGCGGTGATCGTTAAATTCAACGACAAATTAGTGATGTAGCGATGTGTTACGCGGACTAATAAATAAGTAGGTAAATATAATAAAATAAAAAGTATTTATTTCAGACAACTGATGCGACTAAGTGGGATGTTGTGTTTTTATAATAACAGAGTTGGTTTGAATTAGGGCTAAAATAAATTAATATATTAGTCTTAATAATAAAATGCAATATGTATTTTTATTTTATTTTTATTTATTAAGAAACTCTACAGTTTTTTAACAGTTTGTTGACACATATCTATATCTATATATATATATAATTGAAACCCGTTTTCCTTGGTCACGGCATCACGCGTGAATGGCTGGACCGATTTAACTAATTCTTTTTTTGTTGTATCTGTTATTATTAGGAGAAGGTTCTTACGGAAAAAAATATTAAGAAAATCTCTCAGAATTTAATTTTGCATATTTAAAAAACACTAAGCTAAGGCGGTACGAAGTTCGCCGGGTCAGCTAGTATACTATAAAATAAATCCCTTAATCCAATTACAGAGTTCCATTACATGGTTATTTTAAAAAATCGTACATGACGTGTAATATGACTAAGAGAAGAATACTCGTAGTTACAGCCGACCCTTCGTGGAAGATATGCCGATCCTGTATGATTCATGAATGAATTGATCTCTTTCGGCTCTGTATCGGGATCGATGGAGACACGTTGAGCGTTTTCCAAGTGTGATATGGTGCCAGACAAAAAACATTAAATGTCCTACCTAATCGTAAGTTTTCGTAAATTAAATTACTGTTCCTTCTATTCATGTTTCCAAAAAAAAACTTTTCCAAAAATCTTTATCCTTACTATAACCATCTAGATACAGTTACAAACAATTCGACCCAATACGTAGTTAAAGCTCGTTGGAGTAATGCGTATGACCATTAGTAGAACCTTTAGTAAAGTATAGGCTGAAAGTTAACATACGTTCTTTTATTAAGTTACTTTATGTTTTAGCACTAACAATGCAAATCTTTACAATGTGAAATTAAACACACTTAAAGAAAAATGGACTGCCACAGGCGGGTTTGACCGCACCTCTCGCAAAGGAGCACTTAAAGAAATTCGGACCGATGAGTAAGTGCCACGGTAGCTCAATTGGGAGAGCAATCGGCCGGTATGCGCAAGGGCTAGGTCTGAGTCCCGCCTAGAGCAGTCCATTTTTCTTTAGGTGTGTTTTCATCATCAGCCTATATACGTCCCACTGCTGGGCACACGCTTCACCTCAACTATGAGGTGGTGCGAGCCATAATCCACCACACGGGCTCAGTGCGGATTGGGGGGGTGGTGTGTGAAGGTAAGTGACCAACCTTACTATCAGATGTAATTAAGCCGCCCGAGGGCCTCCGACCAGGCTTAACGACTAATATCTATCGATATTAACCGGGGCCAACAGCTTAACGTGCCTTCCGAAGCACGGAGATGCTTGTAAATAGACGTCAATTTTATCGTCAGAATGGTCACATCTCAAACATGACCGCGCCGTAGGTTGCTTTACTTTTGGTATCACTTTTGGTGTGTTTTACCTTCCTGTAAGTTATTTTACTTAGTAATTCAACCCCCAGCTACAGCACTTCGTAACAACACGGACCTACCTTTTTCCCCTCCCTAGCCGTGTCTTAAGTGCGAAGATTATTAGTGCTAAGCTGTTTATTAGTTGGTTATCTCCTGATCGGCAGGAGCCATTGGACAGATAAGGAGGCGTGGGGTCGTTGAGTTAAGTACCGTGTTATACGGGTACTAGGTATTAACTTAATAATAATAATTCATTTATTTCAGGCAACAGATTTAAAAAAATACATACAAATTATAAAAATTACATAGTCTAATTAAAATATTGAACACAAATCACACGCGTCAGCGAACAGATGCGTAGCGTGCACATAGTATTTTTGCATAACTTTACAATATGTAAAGAATTTCAAACAACGAACTGCTATAGAAGAGGCTTAAATATATTATCTCAATGTCTTAAGCACTGAGACTGACGACCGTTTGGTGCAGTGGTCTACATGTCGGACTTCTACAACCAATGGTCGCGGGTTCGATCCCCGCACGATACAAGCATAAGTGTGCATGAACATGTGTGTTTGTACTGGTCTAGGTGTTTTCTATGTATAATATGTATTTATTTACAAAAAAAAGTATTTAAGTATGTTTATACGTTGTCTAGTACCCATAACACAAGCCTCGTAGCTTAATTTGGGACTAGAGAATGGGTGTGATTGTTGTGAAATATTTATTTATTTACGTCTTAGGCACTCTTACTAACACAAGTGTTATCTACTCAAAAATTGGTGAATATGATACTGTTTTTTTTACAAATGTTATTTATGCACGCAAAAATGTCTGGTTTTTGCTACGCCATACACGAGCATTTGTAGGTACCTGAGTCATGGGTGGTTTTAAAATGTATTTAAGTATTTCTATTCGTTATTAGCCACCATAGCGCAAGCTAACGCTTAGTTTGGGGCTAGGTTATCGGTGTGTCTGTTGAAACAATTTATTTATTTATTTTATTATACATTTCATTTTATTTTATTTATTGACGTGACAACGTCTTATAAATTGGTTTGCCGGGTGACACTTCAAGAAACTACGTTACGCTGCTCCGCTCACGATCCGCGCTCACAATGAGAGCGAGTGAGAGGCACGCGTCCCTTCGATTCGGGCATGGTTAGCCCGCCTAAGAGCGAGTGAGACAGACATAAAAAGTGAAAGGCACGCGTCCCTTCCACTCGAGCACAGTTAACCCGCCTAAGAGCGAGAGAGACAGAGCGAGAGAGAGAGAGTGAGAGAGATAGGCATACACACCGGTTCATGTTATACGAATGAATATTCACATTAAAATTATTTTACCACTCAAAGTCGTTGTCACGTAAAACTTTCGCCCGTATACCGACTTTACAGGCAACCAATTTTTTTATTTATTTAGAGATAAACAATCGGTGTAGGCAGTTATTTTAATTGCTGAATCAATTACCGAAATTAAAAAAAGATTCGTGAGAAATACAGGCTTATTTTTCAAACTCCGCGAGTTCCGTAATTACAATTAAATTCGCTAACCCTTACTGATTTATGGTGGTTTTATACACTTTTTCTCAAAACAATTAATTTATTACTCTGCGAAAGTCATAACTTACAGCTAAACTATAATTTATTATTTCAATTAACGCCAGAGAGGGATGCAAAATATGGTAATAGCTGGAGTAAGGAAGAAGAAAGATCCTTTGTTTAGGGAAACAAAGCATAAGATGTGCGGAGTCCAAAGTTTGTGCCATTCTCTGGTCATTAGGACAATGGTATTCTATATTGTTGCTGAGATCAGCAAGTTTGTCTTTTGCGAAAAAAGCGATTAATACCTACTTAACTTTGTAAATTGTTGTTAAATTATTAAACCAATTTATAGATTAGATGACTCCATGATAGACAGGTGTAAAACCTTTTAATTTTATCGCATGTCCTGAACAGAATAATAAATAAATAAATATACAACAACATCACATACATTGATCTGACTTCGTGGTAAGTAGCTTAAGCACTTGTGTTACAGAAATCAGAATCAACAGTGGTATTACAAATAAACTTAAATAAATATGTACATATTATAACACCCAGACCAGTACAAACAGACATGTTCATGCACATAAATGTTTGTACAGCGCGGGGATCGAACCCGCGATCTCTTGGTTAATACTCAACTTTTTGACCATTACACCAAGGTGGTGTCGAGAAACCAAATAATTTTATAAGCGTCATAAATCTTGAGCAGGCACTGATTTCAACACTAGTTTTAGCATTTTTTCATTAAATAAGAGTCTAATTGGAGTCCATTGAGTCCCGAATCTGGCTACATTAGAATATGTTAATACAACAACAATTTTATATTTATTTATTCATCTCGGGATTACAATGAACAAATTTAGTCATTGCACTATACTCGTAAATAAAAAAATATGCAACAACATCACATACATTGATCTGACTCCGTGGTAAGTAGTTTAAGCACTTATGTCACAGATATCAGAATCAACAGTGTAACAAATAAACTTATTTAAATACATATAACACCCAGACCCGTACAAACAGACTTGTTCATGCACGTACACATGTTTGTACAGTGCGGGGATCGAACCCGCGACCTCTTGGTTAATAGTCAACTTTTTGACCATTACACCAAAGTGGTTGTTGAGAAATCAAATAATTTTATAAGCGATATAAATCTTGAGCAGGCACTGATTTCAACACTGGTTTCAGAATTTTTGCATAAAACGTAAGAATCTTATTGGAGTCTATTGATACCCGAATGTGGCTACATTAGAATATGTAAATAATGTAAAGTCAAGTTGAAAGTTTTTTTTTTCAATACCTACCTATCGCTTGAGCTGTACCTACAAAGAGGGCCGTTATATACCATGCCTTTGCCATGCTTCGTTGGTAGTAAAGTAAAACAAACCATGTGTTATCAAACAAATGCATCTCAAAACTAATTAAAATCTGTTAAATGGCCAAAAAAGTAGCACCTGTCGGACGCGGCTTATCTGCCACATCTCATTTCCGATTCGCGTCCGTCGGTCGCGTGATCACCCTGTATATAGTGAGGCGATAGCATGTGAACACCTGTATAGCGGGGCGATACCACTTGACAACCTTATTTACGGCTCGCGTTGAAAAATGTGAAATAATTAAAATAAACCATTTTAACTTTGCCGAGACTATGGGAGACCCTGTTGGTAGAAACGCTAGGAAAACTAATAATATCAAATCTCGTTTGTACATTCATTTAAAAAACTATTAGGCCCGTAGCTTTCAGTTAACAAATAATTTAACTTCAAAAAAGTTTTTTTTTTAATTTATTCAAACACAAATGTGCCTTTAACAAAGAAATTCGTTTTAAGATAAGAAGCTGCAGAACCAAGTACCTATGAACTATATTACTACGCAAGTACTTCTAACCGAATCATCACTCTCAAAATAAAGTTCACGTTCGCAAAGCAATTTGCCGGCCCTTCGTGTCAAAAACATCGCCGTATATTAACTACAGATTAAAAACTGTGTTAATGACACATAATTTTACCGCTAACCAAGCGTTTTGCCTCATGCCACAGTGAAAGTCAATGCAGTAGTTTTAATTGTGAGGAGTGTTCATTTTTATCAACATTTCGCAAAAAAATTGAGATGTGATTCAAATAATACAATGGACTCCTGGTATGAGTTACTCTAGTCTAGATTATTCTTCTTTCAACGTAAAATAAAGGAGATATTATAGTGCACACGTGTGAGCGCAATACATAGGTGCACTCACTGTTCCATCACTCTCAAAGTTCGGTAGAGACGGCAATCCGACATGACCTGGGTTGCTTAAAGTAACAGTCAAAACCGACCAATCTAACAGTTATCAGACAAAAACCCAACTAAGAGTTACATTCAAATAGAGCGTGTACTCGTATCAGATTAAGTATTTTAAAAGTATGTTGAGGAGATAGCTTGGGATGTTGAAGATTAATAAAGGTAGACTGTATATAATAAATATTTAATGGCAATCTGCGAGTACAAATATTGATTGTGTGGACCGCGTATGGTAACCGCCGTGGCCCGATGACAAAACAGAAGTCACCATCGGCGAACGTCGGGTCTGGCGGCCAGCCGAGCACAGCCGAGCCCAGCCGAGCGCAGCCGATGGTGCGCGAACAAAGTATATTAGGTATAATTATAAAGAATTAACCCACTCATATTGCTTACAAAACTAGTTCAGTGTATGTTTCGTTGATAGGACAAATTTTATTAAACTTACGTACTTTTAAAATGTCGCACAGAAATATATGCGACAGAGTCTGCTGTTTTCAACATGCACTGTATCCTAATTTTATTGTAAACGGAAGTCAAACGTAAAGCAGCGACAAAAAATAAAATAAATTATGGCTATCTGGCTCAATTCATCTATTTATGGTAATTTCCGTGTTTAAAATGGAAGTAAAGGCCTATATGCATATCGAATGATGTTTTGATGGTAATATCAAAGCTTTGGAAAGTCTCAATTACATACGCCATGTGCCAATCAACTCCAATATGCCATGATTAGGGCTTAATTGGTGCTACAAATTATTTTGATTATGTGGTTTGGTGTATAATTGTATAAATAGAAGTAACACATACGAAGGCCGGGCGGTATGTGAAAAAGAGAAGTGTCGACTGTAGACACGGAGTGAATCGGTTCTGTGTTCCTGAGATTACCCCTTACAAAACATGTATATACAGGGTGGCGATCACAATACGACAATTAAATTTCTGTCTGTCACGCTCTCACACCTAAACTACTAAACAGATTTGGATGAAATTTGGTACACATACATGGTCGTCAACATTATATATGTTTATTTAATTTCATCCTAATTTGTTAAGTAGTTTAGGCGTGAGAGCGTAACAGATAGAAATTCAATTGTCGTATTGTGGTCGCCACCCTGTATAAGTCGAAAACTTACAAATATAACCTCTAAAGAAAAAGCTGGATAAGAAATTTATTTTGCTTTAAATTTCCGCTAAATGACGCCTGCGTAGGCACCCAAACACATCCAACAGTAACCATTTCGAGAACTAGAGCTGTAAGTCGCAGGACTTTCAGTACAACTCACAAAGTGCCAAGGAAAATGCACCTAGAAACACCAAGCTGAAATAATTTAAAAAACACTCGACGCGTTTCGCCACTAGACGTAGCATCCTCGGGAGATGTTGTCGCTTTGACAGAGAGCTACAACGTTATCTCTTTATATTATTATCAATTTGGAAAAGAAGACCTGACTGCGGTGAACTTCCAGAAGCAGCAAGAATAGAAGCTGAGATACGAGCCACTTGTACGAGTGCTTAGAGAAATTCATTATTTTTTCAAACTCCAATATATGAACAGGATAAAAAAATGAGCTACGTGTTTTCGTAGCAATGAAGGATTATCTCTTTTGATTACGACTACGACATATTTTGCTACGAAAATTTTTCGTAGCAGATAGTAAAATATGTCCAAGATAGGCACCATTTCCAATAAATACATCAAAAAATAAAGTTTGTTTTCACGTTGTAGCTATTTTATATGTTTTTCTTTAGCTTTAGATCAGTGACTTACTAAGCAACTCTTTAGTCATAAAACACATAGCATTGCAATTCTACGAAGCAATTTTATTTTTGTTACATACTTATCGGCTTTAATTTTGTGCCTACTTGGAACGTGGCATAGGTATCTAATATATAAAGCCAATTAAAAGTAACTTTGTATCGTCCTCCTGGCTGATTTCGACCACGGCGGCCAATCTCAACAGAGATCAGCCAACTACGCAGGAGATATTATAGTGCACAAGTGTAAGCGCAATACACAGGTGCACTCACTGTTCCATCACTCTCAAAGTTCGATGAGACGGCAATCCGACATGACCGGAGAGAGGTCAGGCGCAGTACCAACGGCTTAACGTGCTTAACTATATTTAGTAACTATGTACCTAAATAATATACAACTATTATCTCATGCCGTAGCTATCAATTACATGTTATTTTTCCTTAATTAAAGCAGTCATTAACAGTGGTTTACAATCGCCTGCGTTAAAACAAACAATTTGCGAGCTAGTGCAAAACAATCGACGTTTAGTGCGATTAACTGGGTAACGATTGCGAAATTAAGCATCGTTTATAGAACGGTATTCAAATCACTGTGTATATACTTGTAAAGTCGTTAGATCTGTATAATAATTGCTTGGAATTGTTTATGTATTTACATCTAAAACTTTTGATATCGATCAACAGTTCTAAATGTAAATACATAAACAATGTCTTTGGTCCACAGGTTGACATACTTTGAAAAAATCATAAACAAAAAACTTTTTTTTATTGCCGGTTAAACTTTTTTTGTACAGTCAAAAAAATTACTGTACATACTCAGTCGATGTGTTATTAATTTTTTTTTAAATTACTTATTCAATCTTATATTTCATACCTTATAAATTATACCTCAATATTTAAAAACATATATTTTAATCCAACACGTACTACTTACCTTTACCAGAAATTTCCAGAAAAAAGTAAGATTTTTTTTTCAAAAATAGCACTCTTTTTAATAAAACATATTTTATAAAATATCCCTTTTTTAGTTTTTACTATTATTTTACGAGTTCCGGTCTCAAGATACAGGCCAGAGATACAGTTTCAACCTAGTTCTAGAAAGTCTTCTACCTCGGTGTAATTTATGCTCTAATGCTCTAATTAACTTTTGTTCGTTGGAACTCAATAAATGATTTTAGTAGATTATTTTTTATTTATTATTATCACAATCAGCAAACGCGTTTGATCAGGGAACCACAAAGGACCATACATACACATGCATGCATAAATTGATGAAAACCATCCGCAGTCGGGTAGACATACCCACGTTGTTTTAACAAGATTGAAAGATAATTTATTATTTACGACATGTTTTCACTATCCGAAATAACACAAGCTGCGTGATACGGAACAGTTAGAAAGCTCCCTAAAAGATAGTGGACATATACATGCAGTATGCACAATACGTTATAATTAAAACGAGGAAACGCCCGGCAGGACACCCGATTATGGTTGTGTTACGGCTAATGATCGTGATATTCAACGTATCAATCGCAATATCTCGTAGGTACTATTGCGGTCTGCGTCGCATGAACACTTTAAGGCGAAAATCATTTGCACATCGCTCGCAATCCCACTTGGTAATTGCTCCGCGTGTGTCGAAATGCATGCACACGATTTTCACGCGGCGCTGACCGCCATCATCATCATATCAGCCTGTTACCCCCCCAAGGAGCGCCACAGCGCATGATCTCCCGCCCTTTGCATCCAGTCACTACCAGCTGCCTTCTTCAGGTCGTCTGTCCATCTAGCCGGGGGCGTCCCACACTACGTTTACCTAAGCGTGGTCTCCATTCAAGAACCTTCCTGCTCCACCTCTCGTCGGTTCTGCAACAGACATGACCAGCCCACTGCCACTTTAGCTTGCTACATTTTTGGACAGCATCAGTTACCTTAGTCTTATGTTGTATGACCTCGTTCCGGATCTTATCCCTTTACGAACATACGAATGAAATATAAAGAGTACGAGCTCTGGCTTAGTGTTTCACCAACGATTTAAAGCCCAGAGGTATCACTTTCAAGTTGGTTGGTAGTAGAAGTTAACCGGAGTCATTCTTCTGTCCGATATAACTGTGTCCCGACATTTAAAGGTAAGATAACCAGCACTTTGGTGCTTGACGACCACTTTTATGTAATGGTTAAGAAGTTGACTACTAACCAAGAGGTCGTGGGTTCGATCCCCGCACTGTTCAAACATTTGTTTTTTTATTTTATTTATTTTACTTTATTGGAGAACACAACAGATTACATCAAGTCTTAATCAAGCAGTACATAGTTATCAGTTCAGCACAAGAAAATAATCCTAAAATGTGTTTTCACTGCATAACATAAATGAAAAGGAGAAATACATGCATTATCATAGGGTTAATTTATGTAATGTTGTTTAATGACTAATATAGTTATTTATACATGAATCGAACTAAACAAGACTAACATTAAAATGTTTTAAACATTACAATGTATCATACAGTTACATATTTTATATTAACTAAGTATACACAATAATAATAAAATAATAATAAAACATATTTTACGAAAAATACAGCTACAAAGCAACGCAAAAGCTCAAAAAGTTAAATTACCATGGCCAACTACTCTTCAGGAAGGGAGCTGAGGATGTCTTTCAGTACTCTTCTGAAGTGGGTCTGACTGGAGTTAAACAGGTCGAGGTCAGGGTAACGGAGGCTATACTCCTCATACAGTCGACATAGTCTAGCCAGGGGTTGATTTCGAGCGATATCAATGCGAGCAAAGGGTATATCAAATATCTTGGTCCTTGGTCTACGAGGGTTGTGTTTTATATTAAAGTTCAGTAACCCTAAGATCTCGGGTAAGTCCAGTTCTGAATGTACTATTTTGTGCAGATTAACTAAATCTGTTACGGTGCGTCTGTGGTACAGTGGTGTCACATTAAAATAATTGAGTCTCTGCGCGTAAGTTTGAAGTTTTCTTTTATTACCAGTGCGAAAGCTTAATAGACGTAGGAACTTAGATTGAATCGATTCAATGCGTTCAGAGTGTACCGTGTAATGAGGATTCCATATCGAAGAGGCGTATTCCAAATTGCTACGAACCAAGCTGTTGTATAATAGAATTAAACTTTTAGGATTCTTGAAATGTTTGCTTTGCCTGGAGACAAAACCTAGAATCTGGTTTGATTTTTTAGCAATCATTTCGTAATCATTTCGTATTTGTATGTATGAACATGTCTGTTTGTACTGGTCTGGGTGTTATATGTATTTATTTATTTGTAATAACACTATTGATTCTGATATCTATAACACAAGTGCTTTAGCAGTTCAATATATGTAATGTTGTTGTATATTTGTTCCGGGAGCAGTGCGCTTCCACCATTGGCCTTATAAACACCTAACAACTAACTAAACACTTAACAACTAACTGAGTATTAAAAAAACACTGTATAGAAATGTGCTTCGTTAACAATGTCCCCCCAATTACAAACAGGTAATCGTGCTATTTTTTTTATTTATTTAGCCTATATCATCCCACTGCTGGGCAAAGGCCTCCCCCAAATCTCTCCACCTGTCCCTGTCCATTGCCAACGCTTTTCAGTTCCTTGTTGAAAAATAAAAAAATAAAATTAAAAAAAAGGGTTGAGATTCATACTCACAAATCTTGTTACTCTGACAGCTCTATTACTAGTTTCCTTGGGTTTTGTAAGTATTACTTATTAAAAAAAAGGTTTATTAATTTTGAAAATTCGATAAACCAACTAAATAGAATTTAGAACGTGATCGGGTAAGCGTTTCGCGAAAAATCTTTGTAAACTTTTAGTAAATATAAAAAGTTTATGAAGATTTTTCGGCACAGTATTTCGTACTTGGCCTGCTACATGGAAAAACAAAAGCACTTTAGCCCCCGGGGCCGTAGTTTCCTTTACTTGTTTGTATGTCCGCGGAATGCTGGTGATGTTTGCTTTCTACCGAACTTACTTTTACACTTGCGATCAAAATTAGGTGTACGTTCTATCAAAAAAGTTTTTTTTGCACGATTACTAAGGATGAGTTTAGCACAGGGCGCAACAGCAGCGCTGCTTATTAATATTGTTTTATTTTGTAAAATAAATACACTGCCGATGAACTTAAAGCAACATTGCAAAAGGGCACTGGTTCCGTTTACATACTTTTTAAGCTTGTTGTCCAATTTGTAATTAGATTGTAAGAGTTAAATAGCCAACACAATGTTGTGTACAATTATTAGTTCATAGTTTCACCGATAGATGGCGCTGTGCCTATTTAACTCGCGTCAATGTTCGGATAATACTATCGCCTCATAAATGTTCGGTGCCAAAATATTTTTGCTCGCTATCGCAATAAAATATAATTTTAACGCCTTTACCTTTGATTATCCCTAGAAATAGCACTACTTCTTTTCTTCATTTTCATGCCATATGTTCTCACTAACTGGTCCCGATTTTTATCCCTCTGTACCTGAATATTTATATTTCAATCACTTACATCCCGTTTCCGACATGAAAACACATTTATCATGTTCGGACCCAACCCTCAAAATCCCACGTAAGCCGCAAGGCACGTGTAACCATAACACACTGCTACAAAAATGAAGTTTGTTTTGCTATTTTCGAATTAATCCGAGTAAATAAGTATTACGAACGAAACTGGTCGCAAATCATTTGCTTTTTTAAGGTTCTTCCTACTTACGCAGATGCCATTTGAGCGAATTCAACTCTTTATACAGATTGTTTTATGGCGATGCTAGCCAGTATATTATACATGTAGTATTTTTCTGGTTTGTATAAAATTATTAATAGTCCTCCTGACCGATTGCGACTACGGCGGCCAATCTCAACCGAGATCAGCCAACAACGCAGGAGATATTATAGTGCACAATTGTGAGCGCAATACACAGGTGCACTCACTGTTCCATCACTCTCAAAGTTCGGTGAGACGGCAATCCGACATGACCGGAGAGAGATCAGATGCAGGACCAACGACTTAACGTGTTTTCCGAGGCTCGGGGTGTAACACCGCCAACTTCCCGACGACGAGCTGTTTTTGAGAAATTCATGACAGATAATCTCAGAAACAATTTGGCTCGACCAGGGATTCGAACCCAGGACCTCTCGGATGTAAGGCAGAAACTTTGCCAGTACACCAACGAGGCATTCATAACACACACAAAAATAATTAGTGTCATCAACATCAGCAGCAACAAGTCACAAATTCAACAAGTCACATAAAATTATTAGTATTTAAATGTATTGTGCTTAAATTAAATGTTGTGAACAACCTGCTTAAGCAAAGCTTCCTTACGGAAATAACCTTACCTTTTGCCGGTATTAAGCAATAAAATTTAATGTGAATTGAAGAAATGAATTCCAGGAAAACGCAAAAGGAGCTTGCATTTAAATTAAGCACTTCCGAAGATAGTTTTGATTATTTACGATTGAGACAGGTGCATTAAATCAATTTACAAAATTGAGTAATCAACAACTTAAAATTATCTTGTGATTTAAAAGTGGTGTTTGTTCACATGATACTTAATCCGGATGAAAATTATACACGGCTAACTAAAGCATCCTCAAAAGTTATATATTTTTTTTTAACAAAATGGTTGTTCGTCCATTTTATTCTAGAGAATCTTTTCATATTCTACGCAATAACTTAAGTCATTATTACATATTAATACGTTTCCCTGTTTTAAGATACTCTTGAACCTTATGAAGTATTGAATACTTAAATTGGAGAATCCCCTTCGTTAGAAAATCCTTTATATTAAAAGCAATCTTAAAAAATCGCTCCCAGTTGGCTTACGACCCCGAGCTGTTAAAAGGTAAAAGACGAACTGGCCCTGTGTGTCTTCAAACTTTCTTTCAAAACTGTTTTTACTAACAATTTTTTCTGTTTTTTGGTCCGTTTCTCTACAGCAAAATGAATGAAAAAGACAATATCTATCCTCTCCTTAAATCTAAATGTAAAAAAATTGTCACTGAATATTTAAATTCCCCAAATTATAATGAGACGAAAAGTTTGTTATGCCTATTGATTTAGTTTTATTAAAAGATTGATTGTTTACACACATCTTATCACATACATTTTCCCGAATGTTACTCACACTTTTACACATTCTCACGCTTATACACAGCTCAAACACACACACATCATCATCATCACCACATCACTAACGCATGATGTTACATGCTCTCCACAAATATGTTAAATATCAAATATTATGTTATATTTTGTTAAGTAGTATTACCTGCGAGGGTGGCCTGGTGACCTGTAAAACAGGTTCGTTTGAACCTATTTCAGGCACCAGTCTTTTACAATCTAGTAATACTACAATGCATATGATACTTAATTGTAAGGCGTTTTTGTGAAAGAAAATAAATACAATTTATTATTATTATTATTATAAACAAAATATGGCTACATTTTCCTTGGCTAGCAGTATAGTAAGTCAAGTTTATGGTAACGTCCCAAAGCACGCGAGTTCGGAAGCGCTGTAACGTCAAACCACCTCCTTTGGCAGTTAAAAACTACCTTAATGTCACGGAAAGGAAACCTTAGCAATATTTCAGACGCACTAGCCTTTTGGGATGCTGTAGCTTATTGTAATACCTTTATTCAGGAGACAGAAATTTCTAAGGCAACTTCAAGTTTCGTTGTGATATAAACATCAGTAAATTTCCTGGAGATAAAAACTATGCCAAAAACAACAGTCATTAAATGAGGCAGGCAAACTTTACATAAATTTATGAAGAAAACATAAACTTTGATCTATCAAATTTAGCAGCTCAATCCTACTTTCAAAGCCGAGGGCACATAACGTTTATTTTTGTAACAATTTTAACAGGCAATTTATTTTGATCGCAAAGTGCTTTTTGCTAATTAAGTCATGATAATTATATCCGTAATTAAAATCATCCTATGTCATATTTATTTGCTCGAAAGCGTTGAACAAAATGGATACATTTAGAATTTAATTTGATTATAATTTCGAAACAAATTAGCTGTCAAATGAGCTGTCATAAAATACACGGGTCGGATTTCATGAGGCCCATAAAACCCCATAATCCGAAAGCTAGCCATTTCAAAACCTTAAAATTAGGCTTGATTAACAGAGATTCTTTGACGGATCCGTATTAACAATCCGTGCCGTTTATTATTTCCGCAAAATTATTTTTTGAACGGGGTTGAAGTTATATACTGCTTTTAAAAGCGCTATTTCTTCAAGAGTTATTGTTTTCAAGAGTTTTTCCATGTATGTTAACACATAAAAGTTACTTAATGTCTTGAAATTATAAAGACATTCATCAGATTGTCCTGTAGATTTAATATCAAACATAAGATATAATAATAATAGTCCTCCTGGCCGATTTCGACCACGGCGGCCAATCTCAACAGAGATCAGCCAACTACGTGCACAGGTGTGAGCGCAATACACAGGTGCACTCACTGTTCCATCACTCTCAAAGTTCGGTGAGACGACAATCCGACATGACCGGTGAGAGATCAGGCGCAGGACCAACGGCTTAACGTGCTTTCCGAGGCACGGGGGTGTAACACCGCCAACTTCCCGACTCCGAGCTGTTTTTGAGAAATTCATGACAGAAAATCTCAGAAACAATTTTGGCTCGACCTGGGATTCGAACCCTGGACCTCTCGGACGTGAGGCAGAAACTTTGGCACTACACCAACGAGGCAGTCAAACATAACATATATAAATCATACAAAAGACTTGTTTCTAGTATAAAAGAAATATTGAAAAACTGTTTTTTTCTAAATAATTCATAATTTCAGATCCCTTTTCATAAATATTTTTCTACAGATCTAATTATTAAATTTTTAATTAGAATTCAATTGATAAATAGTCACTCAGTCGGCATTGCACTTTATGACGTCAAAGCAATCGTCAAAGTGTTATTCCTATAAAAACTCTATGAAGAAATCGTTTTGACAGTTTATAAAAAGTACGTCAACGATTGGTGGTGTCAACTACCCTATTGTATCATTTGCATTTCCAAAATATCAAAACACAACAGTCAATATATAGATAATTACGCCATCGCCCAATATGCAGATCGCTGAGTTGCTGCTCCACTTAAGAGCAACGGTTCGAAGTGCATTGATTGAGATTGCAAGATCAGTGAAAGTGCTGTGAAAGTGACGTCAATCGACATTTTCCTAAATACTGTAAATCATTATTCTGTCATTCCATAATCTCACTTCGATTAGGTTTCATCTCCGTAATTATAAGCAATTAATGTAATTTTTATTTAAATCTTTAAATTAAATATCTTGTTAAGTATCTTTGGTTTTTTTTCGATCCTCCGATTGCAGCTAACGTAATTGGCGCAGTCGGTAGGATACTCGCGGGCCGGTTCGCGAGGTCGGGAATAGGTAGCTAGGCTTCGTAACTAATCGCGTCGCGAGTCGCCCGGGTGACTATCAAGCACCGTCGTCGAGTATCCAGAATCTACGGACCTGTTGCAGACCCGGAGGAGAATCCAGACTTCGATTCACGACAGAACCAGATATGAAATCTATGTGAGTACACTTGAATTGATCTCGTGTTGCTTCCTTTCTATCATAGTCTACCCTTAGTATTCCTTTAGTGTGTTAATCTTACCACTTCAAGATTTATCATCCTAGAGCCAATAGTTCTAGCGAGTCTGAATCACGTCAGGCTCGCCAGCAACGATTAGATAATCATAGGAACTTAGAATTAGATCAAACCTTAAATAAATCCTTTGACGAGATGTCTCACGAACCAGATACAATTTTCAAGGCCCTCCGCCTCGTTCCAGACTTTGATGGAAATCCTAATATTCTGACAAGGTTCATAAGTATTTGTGATCAATTAGCAGCGAAATATTTAAGTACCGATGCAGGTAGTGAATTTTCTAATCTTTGTCTTATTAATGGCATACTGAATAAAATAACAGGACGCGCTGCATGCACAATAAATTCCAACGGGATACCTAACAGCTGGCTAGGGATTAGAACTGCTCTTATTAATAACTTTTCCGATCAGCGTGACGAAACGGCCCTGTACAATGACCTCTCACTTGCTACGCAAGGAAATAAGACCCCCCAAGAATTCTATGACCATTGCCAAACGTTGTTCAGTACGATAATGACTTATGTAACTTTGCATGAATCAGTGCTAACTACTGTCGAAGCTAAACGGGAATTATATAAGAAAGTTACCATGCAGGCATATGTTCGTGGCTTAAAAGAGCCCCTAGGTTCTCGCATTCGTTGTATGCGCCCCGCCACTATAGAAAAGGCCTTGGAATTCGTTCAGGAAGAACTTAATATCATGTACCTTCAACAAAGGAATGAGCCCACTAAAACTCACTCTGTCCCAAAATTATCACTGCCAGGACCGTCTTTATTCCCTCCACCACCGAGAGTACATAATTCACCAGTACCTAACTGGCCCGCTCCCATAGGACAACAACCTATGAGGCCCCCGCCTCAGCCTTTTAAGTTCTCGGTCCAGAACCAGCAGCCTATGCGCATGCCTAATAATACTCAAAGGATATTCGGTGCACCACCTCCTAATTATAATCCTCGCAGTAACATGTTTCGTCTCCCGCCTCGGAACAATCCACCACAATCTCAAGCCCCTCAACCTATGAGTGGAGTCCAACGATTTACCCCAAGGGTTCTTCCGCACTCCCAAATGACAGGACATGACTGGACAAAAGCAGGGAATCCGCCACCCACTAATTATTTTAAATCTCGAGAAATGAACGTAAACGATTGCGCGACATATGATGACCTACATTATTATAACAACTACGAACATGAGCCGGCGTACAATTACTATACTGACTATTTTTACTATACTAGCGATACGCCCGACTTTACTTCCGAATTTAATTATTATACCATGACCAACGAAAATCAAATTATTGAAGAGGTTCAATCACAGCCGAGTCCCAGCCATACTGAGCAGGATTTTCAGGAAACCTCGATATTAAAAAAGCCAAAATAGAATTAAATCTTCAAACACAAAGGCAGTTACCATATATTCAAATAGCTCATCCTCCTTTGAAATTATTAATAGACACCGGAGCAAATCAGTCTTTTATCAGCCCCGAGGCTGTAGAACAATTTTTTCCCGACTTTCCTCTCAACTTTGATCCGTTTGAGGTGACAAACATACATGCAACTAGTAGAAATGATTATTCGATTACATTACCGTGCTTTCCCGAGTTTAATGACCAAGATGGTATGAAGTTATTTGTATATAGATTTCACGATTATTTCGACGGACTTATAGGATTAGATTTATTAAGCAAATGGGAGGCGCGCATTGATTTAAAAGAGGGACAGCTGGTTACTCGTTTTGCATCCAATACTATTAAAATGTATAACTCGCGGAACGTGAATCTGTACGAGGACATTATACCAGCATTTTCCTCGAAAATAATTAAGGTTCCACTCGATGTGACGGAAGGTAACGCATTAATTCAGGAACAAATCATATGTAATTGCATTGTCCATGAGTGCCTCACTACAGCAAAGAGTAACCGCGGCTATTTAGAAATCGAAAATCCGACCGCGAATGATATTATATTTTCACTCGATAGACCAGCGCATGCGGAATTACTTAATATCGAGTGCACGCGCACTCAACAATCAGTTACGCGTACTGAAGACGTCATTTCGCGCTTGCGTACAGAACACTTGAATGAAGAGGAAAGGGCAAACTTAATTACTCTATGTTCTCACTATGCAGATGTCTTTTATATTGAAGGTGAACAGTTAACTTTTACCAATAAAATCAAACACCAAATAAAGACAACTGACGACGTGCCAGTGCACGCTAAAACCTATCGTTATCCATATGTGCATCGAGAAGAAGTTAGGAATCAGATACAAAAAATGTTGGACCAGGGTATCATTAGACCTTCTGACTCTGCTTGGAGCTCACCTATATGGGTTGTGCAAAAAAAAATAGATGCCTCTGGTAAGCAAAAGTGGAGACTCGTAGTTGACTTCCGCAAACTGAACGAAAAGACAATTGATGACAAATATCCCATACCAAATATAACTGACGTACTTGACAAGTTAGGGAAGTGTCAGTACTTTACCACCCTCGATTTAGCAAGTGGCTTCTACCAGGTAGAAATGGACCCCAAGGATATTTCGAAGACAGCTTTTAATGTTGAGCATGGACACTTTGAATTTCTCAGAATGCCCATGGGACTTAAAAATTCTCCATCCACATTCCAAAGAGTGATGGATAATGTCCTTAGAGGTCTCCAGAATGACATTTGCTTGGTCTACCTTGATGACATCATAGTGTTCAGTACGTCCTTGCAAGAGCATATGGTAAACCTGGAAAAGGTATTTCAGAGACTTCGAGAGTCAAACTTCAAGATTCAGATGGATAAATCGGAATTCTTGAAGCTTGAGACAGCTTATCTCGGGCATATAATCAGTAAGGATGGTGTGAAACCAAATCCTGATAAAATCTCAGCTATAATGAAGTATCCTATCCCCAAAACAACCAAGGAAATCAAGCAGTTCTTAGGTCTTCTCGGTTATTACCGAAAATTTATCCCAGACTTTGCTCGTACTACCAAGCCCCTAACCCAGTGTCTTAAGAAAGGCAGAAAGATCATTCTTGATCCTGAATACGTCCACTGCTTCGAAAGGTGTAAAACCTTACTCACCAATGACCCAATCCTCCAATATCCAGATTTCACCAAGGAGTTCAATCTTACAACCGATGCTTCAAACGTAGCGATTGGAGCCGTGTTATCACAAGGTCCAGTTGGTTCAGATAAACCTGTGTGTTATGCTTCCCGAACCTTAAACGATAGTGAAATGAACTATAGCACTATCGAAAAGGAACTTCTAGCAATAGTATGGGCCACAAAATACTTCAGGCCTTATCTATTTGGAAGGAAGTTTAAAGTACTGACTGACCACAAACCCTTGGAGTGGATGATGAACTTGAAGGAACCAAATTCACGTCTCACCAGATGGCGACTAAGACTGAGCGAATATGATTTCACTGTACAATATAAGAAGGGCAAAATAAACACCAATGCCGACGCTCTTTCTCGAGTAGAAATCCACCTCGGTGACACTAAATCTCTAATGGAAGAAATTGACG
This sequence comes from Pyrausta despicata, assembly GCA_963921415.1. Classification (NCBI taxonomy): domain Eukaryota; kingdom Metazoa; phylum Arthropoda; class Insecta; order Lepidoptera; family Crambidae; genus Pyrausta; species Pyrausta despicata. The sequence goes on from OY992863.1 coordinate 701,081, forward strand.
AACTTAATTCAATGTTAGGTAATCCTGCGGAGACCGTACTAACCAGACCAAACTCCTCGACCGAGACAGTACATACTAGTAACGAACATCCTATACTCGAAATCCCAATTACTGATGAACCACTAAATAAATTTAACCGACAGATTTGTTTGACTGTAGTTAATGGAGTAAAACGAAAACCTACCGTAACCAAACCGTTTGATACTCACACACGCACAAGTATACAACTGTCAGAAACCAACCTCGAAGAAGACGTAATAAACGCTATAAAGGAATTTGTGAACCCTAAAGTTAGAACAGCCCTCTTAATCACTCCTCGACTCGCAATGTACTCTATCATTCCAATCCTTCAAGATAAATTTAAGGGGTCGTCAATGAACCTAGTACTTGCTAAATCTGAAATCGAGAACGTGAAAGAATATCTTCGCCAACAAGAGATAATTCGCCATTATCACGATGGTAAAACTAACCATCGCGGCATCAATGAGTGTTATCTGGCCTTATCCCGTAAATATTTCTGGCCTAAAATGAAGGATCAAATCACTAAATTTATAAATGAATGCATCATCTGTGGTCAAGGCAAATATGACAGGAATCCCGTTAGACCACAATTCAATGTTGTGCCCCCAGCCACTAAACCTTTCGAAATAGTCCACATGGACCTCTTTACCGTCCAATCAGAGAAATATGTTACCTTCATAGATGTCTTCACAAAATACGGCCAAGCTTACCACTTGCGTGACGGCACTGCTCTGAGTATACTTCAAGCTTTATTGCAATTCTGTACCCACCATGGGGTGCCCATAACCATAATAACTGATAATGGAACAGAATTCACCAACCAGCTTTTCTTAGAGTTCACAAGATTGCATAAAATTAATCATCATAGGATTCTACCCCATTCACCTAATGACAATGGCAGCATTGAAAGATTTCATTCAACAATCCTTGAACATCTTAGACTCCTGAAACTGCAGCATAAAGAAGAGCCGGTGGTGAACCTTATGCCTTATGCACTCATAGCCTATAACAGTTCCATCCATAGCTTCACGAAATGTAGACCATTTGACTTACTGACTGGACACTTTGATCCACGAGACTGCTTAGACATTGACTTAACCCAACATTTATTACAACAATACCTCCAAAATCATAGGGAACAAATGAAAAAGGTTTATGATATCGTAAATAAGACATCTCTAGCAAATCGTACAGCCTTAATAGAAAACAGGAATAAGGATAGAGAACCTGAAATACAGTATGCACCCGAACAACAGATATTTATAAAAAATCCCTTAGCTAGTCGTCAGAAGACAGCCCCTCGCTATACACAGGATACAGTTTTAGCAGATTTGCCAATTCATATATATACTTCTAAAAAACGTGGCCCCGTGGCCAAATCACGCCTGAAACGTATCCCTAAAGCAGTAAATTTGTTGCAGGATACTTCTAACAATGATCCTTCGGATCACCCAGCCTCAAGAAATAAGACTTGAAAGCTTAGCTGACGGACCAGGACTACTACCGTACAAACTTGGATCTATGAGATTGACAACTCATTATCATACGTTCATACAATATGTTCAATTGAATGACATTGAAGACAGGGTTGACTCCCTACAGATTCAATTAAAAGGTTATAGAAATCGACTATCCAACCACACTTACTTGTTATTTGAGACACAAATCGACTATTTAACTGACAAACTTGGCAATGTAATAAAGCAATTGAAATCTTTAAAACCAAATAGAGTTAAACGAGGTATTGTAGATGGCCTAGGGTCAATTATAAAGAGCATAACTGGTAATTTGGACCACACTGATGCTGAAAGATATAATAAAGCAATCAGTCTCTTAAAAGAAAATCAAGATAGAATAGTCTCTGAATTTAATAATCATATAAGCCTAAATAAAGAATGGATTGCCAAACATAATAATATTTTAACACAGCTGGTAGAAAATCAAAGTAAACTCAATACTTCTCTTGAACTAATATTAGACAGTAACGCCTACAAAGAAAATAGTCTGACTAAATATGCCAGACTTGCCCAGCTCTTAGAAGTAATAAGTGAAAATATTGAGACCCTTGCTCAAGAATTAATTAGGCTAGAGAATAGTTTAGCTTTTATTCGCGCATCAAGCACGCATCATTCTATGATAGATATAGATATTTTAAATTCAATGATAAGTAAACTTAAGAATACTTATGGTGAGGAACAAATAATTGATCTGGAATTGAGACAATACTATGATATAATCAAACCAGGCTCTTATTACTGCAAGAATCAAATAGTTTTTATATTTAAATTTCCAATCATATCTAAAGACATATATGACTTGTACCATCTATCAATAGTTCCTAATAAAAAAACACAGGCTCTAATCCCTACCTATCCTTTCCTAGCAACCAATGAGATTTCATTCATGTACATAGAGACAGAATGTCCGAAGCTTAACAACTGGTTCCTGTGTGAAACTACCACCCATCATCAGCTACGAACCAAATCTGATTGCATCCACGAACTCGTTGTCAACCAGATCCTGAAAGAGAACTGCGAATTTTCAACAGTTACATTGAAGAAAGAAGCCATGGAAAAGCTGGACGACCAACATTACGTCCTATTTTTCCCACATTCCACCAAAGTTCAACTCTTCTGTGGAAGGCAAGACTACACCACTCTCCAAGGGAGTTTCCTCGTCACCATCCCTATTCATTGTCGTTTGAAAACCACGGAGTTCGCCATCACTAACGACCACGACGAAATAAAAGGACAGCCTCTTAAACTCATGGAGATTCCATTCGACACAAAAGAACAAATGAAGATATCATCTCACATAAGTCTCAACTCTATTGACCTGCAAGAACTACACAGAACCCAGGGCAAGATCATGATGCAAGCTCCGATACAAACTAATAACGATCAAATCGACAGCTTATACCATACGACTATACCCTTTTATGTCGTATTAATAAGTGCAGGTGCACTTATCATCATCATGCTACGCCGACGCTGCAATATCTGCGTGCGCAGTAACTCTACAAAGGACGAACAATCGCCGACATCACCTGATGACCCGAAACATCTTGGAGCCACCCCGTCAACATTTTCACTCAACGTGCTAAAATAGTTGACGTTCTCAGGGGGGAGGAATTACGCCATCGCCCAATATGCAGATCGCTGAGTTGCTGCTCCACTTAAGAGCAACGGTTCGAAGTGCATTGATTGAGATTGCAAGATCAGTGAAAGTGCTGTGAAAGTGACGTCAATCGACATTTTCCTAAATACTGTAAATCATTATTCTGTCATTCCATAATCTCACTTCGATTAGGTTTCATCTCCGTAATTATAAGCAATTAATGTAATTTTTATTTAAATCTTTAAATTAAATATCTTGTTAAGTATCTTTGGTTTTTTTTCGATCCTCCGATTGCAGCTAACGTAATTAGATACTTCGCATTGGATAGCAAAATAACAATAGGTTAGTGTTATAATATTATGTAGCCAAAACTTGGGTGAGTAAACTCCAAAGTTACGGTCTTTGCATAGTGAAACCAACTTGCCTACAACACGGTCCCATTACAAAGTGGTGTTTTGCAATACGGCTCATAGCCATCCTTTATGTTGATTAAATTTTCAGGAAAACAAACTTTAACACGCAAATTATAAGGCACATTTCGTTGTTTTAGCATACAATAGGACGTAATTTGTAAGTAAACGATGCGTAGTCACGATATCAGAGCAATCACGCATAGGAAAATGATTTTTTACAATATTACTTTGTAATTAACGCAGATTGCAATTAGATTTAAGTAGTGTATAAGTTTATTATACCTACGTTGTAGGTATCTCATTTTTAGGTGTCCTGTATAAAAAAGATATTATTCAGTTTTTACTCAATACTAGCAGGCCCGGCAGACGTTGTCCTGCCCATTGTTTTATTAATTTTCTGATCTTTTAAACCTTCTCTAGACTTCCACAAATATTTCGAGACTATAATTATTCAAATCGGTTCAGCCGTTCTCGAGTTATAGCGTAGATACCTATTTAACATCTTATTCCCGCACATAGGTACCTACATTAAATCAGTCCAATAGCGTTACCATTATAAGTTTTCCGGGAAGCACAGCAGATGTCTCTGAATCGCGTTACGAACTAAAACTCGATTGGTAACCATTTCGGTTTTCGGTTTTCCGTCGGTGGCCCGGCCAATGTCGTTACAGTAAGTGGTAAAAATGCGACGCCACGGGTTTATTGAGTTGTGCGGGGTTGAAGGTTGCATGGGTGGGGTGTGGGTGTTGTGTGTGCTGTAAGGACAGGTAGTCTTTTGACTTTAGGCTCTTTTAGCATTATTTATCTTAATACCTCTACTTACCTCGGTTCCAAAGTACCGCCATTTATGAGGTCCCGGGTTCGATCCCCGCACGGAGTTTTCAATATTTTCACTTTTGTGGTACCTTCGTTGTTTCAGATTCTATAGCATAAGTGCTTAAGCAACTTACTTTGTACAACTTACTCTTGTTTTTAACTTTGGATCAGAGCCATGTATGTCATGTTGTCTCCATTTATTTAATAATAATAATAGTCCTCCTGGCCGATTTCGACCACGGCGGCCAATCTCAACAGAGATCAGCCAACTACGCAGGAGATATTATAGTGCACAAGTGTGAGCGCAATACACAGGTGCACTCACTGTTCCATCACTCTCAAAGTTCGGTGAGACGGCAATCCGACATGACCGGAGAGAGATCAGGCGCAGGACCAACGGCTTAACGTGCTTTCCGAGGCACGGGGTGTAACACCGCCAACTTCCCGACTCCGAGCTGTTTTTGAGAAATTCATGACAGAAAATCTCAGAAACAATTTTGGCTCGACCTGGGATTCGAACCCAGGACCTCTCGGATGTAAGGCAGAAACTTTGCCACTACACCAACGAGGCAGCCATTTATTTATTTATTTATTCAACTAGGGATTAAAATAAACTAATTTAGTCACTGCACTATGTATTTTAATTAAAAAGCCTCAACTAATACATAGCTGATAACTTTACGTAACTGCTTAAAGAAAGTTACTTAAGACAAATCAAAATGAAAGATACTACTTATAATCTGCTCTGCTGGATAAAAAAATTTGGTAGATACATCGGTAAATACATTTCAATAAAGTATTTTAGTCATGGCATTTAGTAATAGCAGTTTTACGAGTTAAACTTTTCAGTCTTTCTTTCAGAAAGTTCTTCACTAAGTGTGGCTACCCCACACAACTACGTCTCCCGTTACTACCCTTCTATAATAATTCACTTAGAAATTGTTCGCCGCTCACAGTTCGCGCACAGCTTCACAAAAACATTATGCAGTTTGGAAAAGGTTGCATTATTGGGTTAGAATACATTTATAAAGTTATGCGACTAATCCTACCCCTAACATTAGCTAAAAGGTTTTTCGTCTTTTGTCTATGCTATACCTCTAATACATATGATTAAAAGATAACGTTTAAAAAAACTACGTTATCCGTGAATAATATTGGCATTTTCTTATTTTTATAATAATAGTCCTCCTGGCCGATTTCGACCACGGCGGCCAATCTCAACAGAGATCAGCCAACTACGCAGGAGATATTATAGTGCACAAGTGTGAGCGCAATACAGTGGTGCACTCACTGTTTCATCACTCTCAAAGTGAGACGGCAATCCGACATGACCGGAGAGAGATTAGGCGCAGGACCAACGGCTTAACGTGCTTTCCGAGCCACGGGGGTGTAACACCGCCAACTTCCCGACTCCGAGCTGTTTTTGATTTGAGAAAATCTCATAAACAATTTTGGCTCGACCTAGTATTCGAACCGAGAACCTCCCGGGTGTAAGGAAGAAACTTTGCCACTACACCAACGAGGCAGTATGCAGTATACATGCGATAATGGTACCCAAACTGTTCCCATGTGGGTCAGTCCCACGTTAGCGAGATAACGTTAGTAAAGAGCCCGCTGCCGTCGTCAGCTAGGGTTGCCGGATTGATTTTTCCTCTTATCGGGATCAATTTTTCGGGATTTTAGGGCTTTGGACGGGAGAAGTAAAAAAAATAATCAATAATATTAATTATACATAATGTTTTTAATAAACAAACATATTTTTGCATTGCACTGTAGATATAATAAAAATAAAACTTGATTAATGAGAACTTAAAATTATCGAACTTGTTTTTCGGGAGATTATTTGCTTTTTCGGGAGTCGGGACGACATCCAATCCCGGGAGAATCCCGCCAATTCCCGACCGTCTGGCAACCCTATCGTTAGCGCCCCACTGGGCTCCTGGGCTGCAGGGGCGTGGCCGCGCGGGGCCCGCTTACACGTGAACATGGAGCCAAGAAAAATGGCTGCCTTGCTGACACCATCGTTTTATTTGATACCTAGTTGTCTCCATCCCTACTGATATTATATGGGAAAGTAAGATTGTTTATTTGTTTGTTTCTTTGTCCTTCTTTCACGACGCAACATAGTTACGATATGTTTTTGTGTATGCTAGTAGGTAAGAGACTGGGATGTTTTAATAGGCTACTTTCCGTTTTCCGCAACAAAACAACTCAATCCTATGAAAAAAATTAAAAAATTAACGCTTTGCGATGGCTTATAGATGGCGCCACACGGTAAAGTTTTGAGGGCTAGGGATTGTGAAGATAAAATAAATAAATAAATAAATATTTCACAACAATCACACCAATTCTCTATTCCCAAAGTAAGCTACGAGGCTTGTGTTATGGGTACTAGATAACGGATATACATACTTAAATACTTTTTTTTTGTAAATAAATACATATTATAAATAGAAAACACCCAGACCAGTACAAACACACATGTTCATGCACACTTATGCTTGTACTGTGCGGGAATCGAACCCGCGACCCTTGGTTTAGAAGTCCGACATGCGGACCACTGCACCAAGCGGTCGTCAAAGGGCTGTTCACGTGGACGAAGTCGCGGGCGGCCACTAATCCTGTATAAAATAACTTTGTTGGACTTGGGACGGTAAAAATATATGTTTATGTAGTTGTAAATGATAAAGCAAGTCTTCTACATTTCAAAAAATCATTCAAATCTTCCAAAAATACATTAGACACAAGAAAAAATACATTAGAATATTGATCAATTTTTACGTTGTATATACGTAAAAGTACTAAGTCATATTATTTCAATTTTCTTATTAATAAAACACTTATAAGAAACTTTAACAAAAAATTGACTGGCGTCTGTAATTAAACATACGTAATTTACATGATTATTAAAAATACACATTTTATTCACTCTATCCATTACTGGTTTTCATTAATCATATTTTTACGTGTCATATCTACAGATTCCGTAATCTTCGACCACAAGACCCCATTGAACCTTTTCAGGGATTATCCCTGTTTCTATGATTCGTGTGCAGTCAGCGGTTTGAGAATTGCCCAAATCTTTAACATCACACCTCAATACCCCTACAACTAAATAGTTACCCGTAGTTTCGGATGAAGGCATCCTTGTCACTCTTATGTACTTCAACATGCGAGCATATGCACTGGCTATATCCCAAATTACAAACGAAACGTTAGGAAGCACGGCCTCTGGTACTTACCTACCTTGGGATAACATGGATTGGATCCGTAGGGAATGTTACAGGAATGCCTTGGGCATCGTTGAGTTTTCGATGTGTTGTTAGCAAATCTCAAGATTTTTAAGTAATTTTTGTGTGTTATTGCCAACGTTTCAGTGACTTCGTGAGTTTGGTTTTTTTTTTTTATTCAAACAAACCTTACAACTGATAAAAATAATAACCTTATAATAATTTAAAGAACATAAGTATGTATGTACCTACCTTAAAACCGTATACCGCTTTTAATCACTAACTGATAATTTTGGCTGCTAACTTTATAATATAATGTTGGTTGGCATTGGCTGCGTCTAACAATAAAGATTTTCAATTAACTCACCTCGCAAAGACTCGTACTCGTAGGTGTACAATAACATTACATTCTCGAATAACCTTAAATTGTGTACATAATATAAAAGATTACGTTACGTCACTAAGCAATAAACATTAACAACAATGCCATCTTAGTATCAGTTCCCAGATCAGGCCATTTGTGGAGCCAAGGATTCCATCAAAACCAGCGCATAGAAACACCTTGAAGTAATTAAAAAGTGCATTAGCCTCTATAGCAGTTGTTTTTTTCACGCAACAAATCAATACAAGTATTAATAGTGTTGTAATCGTGTTCAGGACTCAGGTCGACACCGAGGGGGCCCACAATCTGAAAAACAAAGTAAAGGAGTAGAACTGACATAACTTCTCTACAAGCAAAATAAAGGTTTTGAGATTAAAACTTTGGTGTCATGGCAATTATCAACGTTCCAGCGCGTAGCGTCTTCTTATGCTAGCTGGAAGCATAACTTATTAATAACTCTAAGGTCTAGTTTAGATTGATTTTTTTTTGTACGGCATTTCTATATTAAACTAGCGGACCCCGCCGACGTTGTCCTGCCCGTTATTTTTTTTTTCTTCAAAATCATCCTTTCACTTTAATAAATATCAAGAAAAAAATATTGGCCACATTAGTTCAGACTTTCTTGAGGTCTTGCCCTCACTATTTGCGATTCATTTTTATATAATATATCAGTGCGTTCGCCAACTAGGTGGATTGACGACATGTAGATCGCAGGACGAAACTGGATGAGTACAAATCGTACAAAAACGTCAGCAGTTCGACTGAACTTCATTGCCTTCTAACACAATTGCTATTGATGCTGTTAATAAATAAGATTAGTTACTAAAATAGATTCAACTGATGGGCCCCTATCCTAAGTTCCTCTCTGTCCCCGGGCCTTGATGCAGCTCAGGCGCTCGTTGTCTTTTATCTAGCACTAGCTATATAGTTTAAGCAAATTAACTGGATGGACCCCTTTTTGCCCTTAGTCCCTCCCTGTGCCCCGGCCTTGGTTCGGCTCGGAGCAGTTCTGACGCAACCGCCGCATTACGGCCGTCATGGGGTAATTGCGGTGTATTTAAATGATTTATTTGTTGACCGTTTATAACCCATAGACAATGACGACTTAATCAGTTAATGACCTGGCTTTGTTTTGTTTATGGTAATCAGATTTTTGTACTCTGTCATATAAACATGCCTTTATATGAAAGAGTTGAGGGAATCTGTTGTAGTTAAGAGTTAATATGAAACCACTTCGAAGTAATTTGTTTGTAATGAGGAAATTGCAGAAAACTGTGATTAAGATATATTTTAAAAAATGTATATATTAAGTTACTAATTTAACTGACGTTGGTAAATTTGAAATGAACATGGAGTACCAGTGGTTTTTACAGAACTCAGTAACGTAACATACACTACTGTACAATAAATCAAAGATACAAATTCATTCTTAATGCATCTTAATAGGCTAGAATGACACCACCAATCGTTGACATACTCTTTATTATCTGTCAAAACAGTGTGCCTCCATAGATTTTGTATGGGAATACAAAATTGTGACGTCACGGTTGTGTATCAGTAATCGGAGTCAATTGACCGAATATTTATTGAATTTTGTGTGTTTAAAAATTGTTTTTTGAAAATATACTGTTTGTATTAACTCTGTAGGGGCTATGTTTTTTAAGCGCCATGGTCTTGAAAATATTGAAGATGGGTGTCATCATGCCTATTTTGTCTATGACTTTTACACTCAGGACATATTAGTAGGTACTTATAGGTGCTCTTAATTCCTCATTGCCTTTTGCATAAAATTGTGTATGAGTAAGCTCATATATTGTTTTCTTTACATTATCGCCTCAAGGCTGATACACTCATAACTTTAGTTGTCATGGAAATAAAACATCCAATACCTACCACAACAAACGTTGCTGCGTTCCGATGCACGTAGCCCGACCTACCCTAAGAGTAATAAAGTTGAATAGTAAAGTGCAACTCTCAGGGTCTTCGCGTGGCGCCTCTTTGCATAGTCGTAAATTGTTTATGTCTGTGGATAAATTATGAAATACTGGCTATTACCCGCGACTTCGTTCGCATTAGCTAGTGTTTGTAGCTTTGTTTTCCCGTAATACCAATTTTATCCAAATGTAATTCAAATCTTTGGTAATATAGGAGTGAAAGCGATCAGATTCCCCGGAAAGTAGTTTTTCACATGGGAATGCGTTGTTTTCCTGCGGTCAAAAGTAAATTTATGTTCTTTATTATGCCTCAAACTATCTCCTTACCAAATTTCATTTAAATCTGTTGAGTAAAAACAATCGGCCTTAATGAATTTTTTCATCGGAATGCGTCATTTTCTCGCGGTACAAAGTAGCCTATGTCCTTTCTCTGGTACCAAAAAACTTCATACCTCATGCAAATCGGTTCAATAGGTTAGGCGCGATTGAGTAACAGACAGACAGACAGAGTTACTTTCGCATTTATATTATTATTAGTATTTATTTATTACTTTATATATTACTATTTATAAGCGTACAGTATCATAGGTAAGGTTCTTACAGACAATAGTTAAATTAAACACGACTGTATTTTTTATTTGACATTATCTCACGCTTGCAAATATTAATTTCAGAATTTACCCTTCGATCTCAAGTAAATTTGAATATGAAATGAACGTATTATTATACCATCACATCTAGGGTGAAACCAAGATAGATGCCCCACTTTTCGGAATCTGTCTATAACTTCAGTAATAAAAATCAAAACAAACAACAACATACATTTATGAATCAAATTTATTCTTGGGAGTTTTGTCTACAAATTTATGAACAGTTAAAAACGTTGTCTTCGATATATTCAAAGTATTAGGGACTTTTGCGGACCTCTATCACGGCTTTACCCTATCCCTTTTGCCGAACACAATACCAAGCATACAGGGTGTCATATATAGCAAGCATACCAAATTGCTAAGCTCAGCAAATGGTTAAATATTAACTATATACCGACATATAATATGCACTGAATCAAACTGACAAACACACACACACACACACACACACACACACACACACACACACACACACACACACACACACACACACACACACACACACACACACACACACACACATATATATATATATATATATTCACAGTGATAAGAGTGTTCGTAAGGATAAAGAATAATATCCCTCAATGTAACCATTTTTTTTTTAATTTAAATTTTAATTAGTAGTTTATATCGCATGTAAAAAATACTCCAACTCGAAATGTAAATTTGTTGTGGAAATCTATACTTAGCTGTATGCTTATACACATCATCATATGTCAAACAAAATGTATCGCTGTTGATTTCCAGAATAAAAAAAAAGATATATATGCAAGAGGTGTGATGAATATTGATGTATATTAAAACAGGCACCATTCAACAATTCGTCGCGCGTCCGCGTCGTATCATGATATAGGATAAGGTCAAAGGAATCGGGTACACTTGCACGGAAAATTAATAATGTAGGGAAATGTTATTATTAAAACTGCTACTTACTTAATCGTCCTGTGCAAGTGAATTGGGTATTTTATGTGGTTTTTTAGTGTTATCTTTAGTTGTTAGGGTTGGAAATCTATACATATAAAAGAAAGTGGCGTTAGTTACACTATTTATAACTCAAGAACGGATGAACCGATTTGGCTGGAAATTGGTTGAGAGGTAGCTTAGAACCAGGAAACGGACATAGGATACTTTTTATCCTGTTCGACCGCGACTGTGAATACACAGGGATTCCACGCGACCGAAGTCGCGGGGGGCCACTAGTTGATGATATTGTCAAGTAAGTCAATCGACTTTTGTTTCAGAAATCTTAACAACACAAAATCGAAGCGATATTTTACACAGGTACACTGTAAATCAATGTTTCCTTCTATTATGTCAAAAGCACGACATATCAAACATCCATTTGTGATGCTGGCATCACTACATAGTAGAAAACAAAGTCACTTATCGCTATGTATGTATGTATGCTTAGATCTTTAAAGATCTTTAGAAAATACTCAACGGATTTTGATGCATTTTTTAATTGATAGAGTGATTCAAGAGGAAGGTTTATAAATATAATAACAGGCTTGAAGTCGCGATCGGTCTTTAGTAAATAATGTAATTATTGGTATCAATGAATGCTGAGACACTCCAGTGCTATTTTGTGGCATACGAGTATAACATTATTATTCAATATAATTTTCCCCATGCTTGTACTAAAAAACCATCACTGTCGATCGCAAGAAGGACGGACCTTTCCTATCGGCGGGGAAATTTACATTCTTCGGGATGAAAGCAGATGAAAAATCTCTCGCGGTCAGACCGCGTCCGGCAGATAGGCGCGATAAACACGCTACGAATGTACCCGAGGAGAAAAACTCAATGAATCGTGAAATAAATAGGCTGAACGTGTTTTGAATCTGGACCGGTGTTACGTGGCGAAATTTGACGACCGCTTGGTGCAGTGATCTACATGTCAGACTTTTAAAACCAAGGGTCGCGGGTTCGATCCCCGTTCATACAAGCATATGTGTGCATGAACACGTGTGTTTTACGCCTCTTCCTTCGCAGCTGAACGTCTGATAGATAGGAAAAACAATCTTCATAAATATAAAGCTATTGGAGTAAGATCGCGTGACATTGACATTGTTTTACAAGATCCATCATGGCGGAGTCATTATCAGTATTTACGACACGTGGCGGTATCGCACTGATTTATGTTGGCAGCGGGAAAAATATTGCGGGCTTGGCAACTGTCTCTAGGCCGTGGTATAGTATTAAAAAGTTGAAATACCTACTTATTTTTTAGTCTGTTTACCTATTAGACTTGAATAAATGTTAATGACGCAGGTTCAAAAAGCTAAAGACAGCTGTCTTTAGCTATATATGTCACGAAAGAATCAAAGCGTTACAGCATATTGTGTTTGAAATGCTTGAATCTCGATTTAAGTCAATTTAGTAAACACTACCCAATTGCCATGAAATTAGTGTAATGCTGTTGACTGAAACACCGATCTTGATGTTTGTTCTCTATTTAATATCATCAGTTTGACTAAACTTCGCAAAAGCCTGAGATGTGGTCGCTCACACGTACATTGTTTCAAAATAGCCATTTACCTATTTGACTAATAACTCTGAGCAACAAAACGACCAATTTGCAGAACACTTTTTACATGAATAACTCTAGTTATAAGTTAAACCAATATTGTTGAGTTTCACTAAGAAAGATTAGGAGTTTTCGTACTCTTCTTTCATACTCTTACCCGACTCCAAAAGTCGAGGCTTCTACCAGTACTCATAAAACTGCCATTTAGCGAAGACGAAGAAGAAGGAAGAAGAAGGAACGAAGAAAGAAGGACTTAGAATAGAATAGAATAGAATAGAAATCGTTTATTTGCAAGAATGCAACAAATTTGCGATTCTGCAAAGATCTTAGAAATAAAGACAATAGTCTTGTGTATTCAGCCGTACGCAGGCATGCAAATATTCATTATATAGTGGGTATAGCCCTTCTTTCTCAGGATGGAGTAGTGCCCTTTAAAGGCGCCGGGAGTAAACACACCACCCTGACCCCCGACAGTGGTGACGGTGGTTAAATCTCCTACCGCATAAAAAAGATCTTCATCATAATAATAGTCCTCCTGGCCGATTTCGACCACGGCGGCCAATCTCAACAGAGATCAGCCAACTATGCAGGAGATAGTATAGTAGAACACAAGTGTGAGCGCAATACACATGTGTGTATATACACACTCACTGTTCCATCACTCTCAAAATGCGGTGAGACGGCAATCCAACATGACTGGAGAGAGATCAGGCGCAGGACCAACGGCTTAACGTGCTCTCAGAGGCACGGGGGTGTAATACCCCCAACTTCCCTACTCCGAGCTGTTTTTGAGAATTTCATGACAGCAAACCTCGGAAACAATTTTGGCCCGACCTGGGATTCGAATCCAGGACCTCTCGGATGTAAGGCAGAAACTTTGCCACTACACCATATCTTCATCATATTAGTGATACGAAAAGGTATATTCGAATATTTTACTGACATAAATCGAACGATAACTAGCCAATGATTGATTTCCACCACGTGTGTAAATGACCTAACACTGCCCCAGCCGGCAGACAAACAGGCACTGTGCGGTTGCCAAGTGTCATGATGACACCACGTCACCATGACGTGCTTGTCACTCCCGATTCACACTCGACGTTCGCGTCTTGGCGTGTTTTTCATAAACATGTTTTTCGCGAGCGGGATTTGTGAAAACATGTATCGTGCGATATCACTCAATCCTGTCAGTTCTAATTCTTTACGGTGTAATCTTGGTGCGTGTAGATTGTACAGTCGGGCTGATGTATTTGAAAATGAACAAAACGCACTTATAATCATAGTTTCTTAGTAAATCTTTACAGGGAAAAATCTTTACCTACAGGACTCATCCATTTATTTTTTGAAGTCGAAACCATGTGCATTTCCATTTATAGACAAATTTGATAGTGTAGTTACAAAAAGGTGCTACAAGTACATTTTACTAGTTCAATCACTAACTAAAACACTTCTGTAATGTTTTATCAAAGTAATAGCTTTAGGGCCTCTTTGTTAACTTCCTTTATATGACTAAAGCTGAAAAAGATGATTATTTTGCTTTAAATTTCCACTAAGCGGCGCCAGCGCAGAAACGAAAATACATCCAACTGTAATCACCTGAAAAAGATACAACTGGAAGACGCTTTATATGCACAATGAATACTAATATAAAGAGAAGTGTCATAAAAAGCATCATTTAGGGTAGGTATATTGTGAATCTTATTTGCGTAATCGAGTGTACCATTGATGGATACTTTAATTCCGAGTTTCTGAATAACAGGAAATCTTCTCGTTCTAGGAATAAATTCATTTCATTGCAAGTACATTTGTGTTATATCTGCCAGGCCGCTCTGAGAGTCTTACGTAAGTGTAAGTGTGTATTTGTTCAGACGTAACAACAGTTTTATTGCTAATACACATCAAATGCACTTGTAAAGAGATTTCTTTTGAGAAAAAGTTATGTCTTCTTATCTACTTATTTAGTTTATAGTTCAATGGTTTATATTTTTAACGTTGGAATACTCCGCTAATCATTCAATGTTTATTATTTATAGTTTTCGAGGCAGACGGTGCTGTCATTTTGGAAAACTTAGCTCCGTCTTATATATAAACAATTAAAAATATTATTACTTTACTATCCAGGCAAAAAATGCAGTGAAAATGTAATTGTTGTGGTGATTAGTGTGTGACAATTATAGTATGCCAAAACAATTTCTTATAACATATAAATTCTGTGAACATACTAACAATGATACCTACAAAAATGTACCCTTTTCCAAAAGCAAATAAATATTAATTTCATTTCATTTTGGTGCATCAGTGTCATTAACTATTGACTGTGATCTGTGTGGCACAAACCTAGCAATTAATAAATAAATCCAGACATAATTTGCAGGTAATAAAAAATGAAATATAAAAACCATTGTGTAATTATTAATTTAAAATATTTGTATACCAGGTATAGTTGATCAAAGAGGACTTTTAATGTATTGATATCTTTGTACTTAGGGCCACAAACAAATATTTTTAATTTCTCCTGAAATCCCTACAAAATTCTCTACTGAAATTCCCATAAAATCTTCATTAATAATTTAAGCGCCTACCTCGGGATCTCTCGTAACTTTCCCAAAAATGCATGGTATTATAATATCTGTGCCTGAGTTATAAGCGGCGGACCCCTAAATGGGGTTCCGAGAGTTTGGAGGGTTCCGTGCCTTATCAGCCCCTCTGCGACGGTTATTGAATTAATACAATAAACTTTTCTATGCATATTTTTGCGTAAGTGTCAATTTCGTGACGCAAGTTTTGGGGAGATAAAAATGTTTGTGTTTAAATTTAAAAATCACGTTATCAAACGTTGATGTGTTTTGAAAGAGAAATTAAAAAAATATTTGCTCCTTTTTTCAACTCTTTATAACAAACAACAAAAAAAAACAAGAAACAAACAAATAATTAAACACATCACATACATTGATCTGACTCCGTGGTAAGTAGCTAAAGCACTTGTGTTACAGATATCAGAATCAACAATGGTATTACAAATAAACTTAAATAAAAACATATTACACCCAGACCAGTACAAACAGACATGTTCATGCACACAAATGTTTGTACAGTGCGGCGATCGAACCTGCAATCTCTTGGTTGATAGTCAACGTTTTAACCATTACTCCAAAGTGGTCGTCTAATTATTACCTACACCGAAATAAATACAATATAGGCGGTTTTTCTTCGGGTTCTGAAAATCTCTTATCAAGAAGAAGTTGCAATTTCAGTTCAGTTAGGTATTATTTCTCCGTTTCACCGCTCCACTATTTCAAAGGCAGCCTTAGTCAGCTACTCTACCTAAGGTGCATTCAATATGCGTCCCGCTGCACCCGATGCATTTCAATGTTATCGCTCCTCCCGTGCACCATATAGGTCTAACACGTGATCTGCATAGGATCCCTGGATGTATTTAAATCAGACATCTACACGTTGAGCAAGCTGGTGTTTCAATTTGTATTGGAAACGATTGAGCATCTTTACCAATATAGGCTAATCCAAGAATTTAATAGTACTTACCTAATTGATAACCAGCCTAAAATTATGGTTCAGGTAGGCATTATAAATATCTGCAAAATTTTGGTTAAGTGTTTTGACACTTTGGCACAAAAGATTTAGAATTAGGAAGCTAAAGGGAAGCGCGTCCTACCGACCGGGTGTTATGGTCGGAGATCAAGATCTGATTGACATCATCTTGATTTGTCTATCTATATTATTCTGGATCTAAATCTTATATGCCGCGATTCAAGTGCGGTACTAGGCTAACAGCGCCATCTAGCCTATGGAGCCGTATCAGCGCTCGCTGTCGTGCTTGCCACCGTTAGGCATGCGCTTGTGATGGCAAACAGTAGTGGTCGCCACGACACAATGATAGAAATTAGATATTACATTAAAATGTAAGGTAAGGTATAAAGACACAAAAGTTAGTAATAATAATAAGTAACAGTAATATTAATATGACTTTTTCTCCCAACTCTGTAAATAACAATATCCTTAACCCGAAGGTTGCCTGGAAGAGATCGCTCTTAGCCATAAGACCGCCTAAATTGTGCACCTTTCTTTGTATGTTGATTTTTTATTTATTTTTTGTGATGAGCAATAAAGTGATCTCCATCTATCTATCGAAGATACTTCATGTTAACATCTAGATAAAAATCCAACTTTTGACAGCTCAGGTGAAACATCTACTTTGACTTATTGACAAGTAGCATTTAATTTCTCAAGAAGTTAAAAAAAAAAATCTTCGCTTGGTAGCCATATCGATAATATGAATATGACATAATACAGAGAGAGTTCTAACAGAGGGGTATTTATTTAAGGTATACATACAGATTATAGTTAATTATTGTTCTCATCAGCCTATATACGTCCCACTGCTGGGCACAGGCCTCACCTCAACTATGAGGTGGTCCGAGCCATACTCCACCACGCGGGCTCAGTGCGGATTGGTGGAGGGGTGTTTGTAAGGTAAGTGACCTACCTTACTGTCAGATGTTATTAAGCCGCCGATGGCCTCTGACCAGGCTTAACGACTAATATCTATCGATGTTAACCGGAACCAACAGCTTAACATGCTTTCCGAAACACGGATATGCTTGTAAATAGACGTCACATAAATGTTCAGAATAGTCACCCATCCTAAACATGACCGCGCCTTAGGTTGCTTAACTTTGGTATCACTACCAAAGCGCTGCCACCACTGCGCCACAATTCTTGTACAACATACAAATATTAATAATACGAAACTATAATCCACGAATTATATACAAAGCATGGTTAAGGACTAATAGATAAAAAAAGAAAAAAATATGTTGGATGTGAGTACCTACTTAACTTAGTATTAAAGATTTAATTTGATACGTTAGAGACTCGTAATCCCACAGACAAACTATGTACATAAATAGTTTTGTGGGACTATTGTCATTACACTGTAAAACATTGTTTGTTTAATAAATAAGTATTAAAAAAAAACAATTAAGACAATTTAGAGTGAACCTATTCTGATTCAACAGTATTTATACAAGGTGTATGTAGGTTATAAACATGTTGTTATTTAATTAAAAAGAAAACTTTCGTCCTCGACGTTAGAGCTACGAGGGTAGGGCTTACAATACAACTAGATGAATATTTGCATCTCACGCACTCAGCGCAGTGCAGGCCTTGAGCTAGATCTCGAGTTGTGAACCCGAGACCACGGTGTTATATTGCTTTTGTTTTTATTTAAAAAAAAAAACAATCTACAATCATTAATAACGAGAAAAGATTAGATTGTATGTCTCAATTGAATAGGCTCCGAAAGTACTGGACCGAATTAAAAAAAACTGTTATCACTAGAATCCTATATTATCCCTGATGAACATAGGATATATTTATTTTATAATAGTATTGTATAACTGCCAACTACGCAGGAGATATTGTAGTGCACAAGTGTGTACGCACATATCCACGAAAAAATGTGGAAATATCTTATGAACTCCTATCATAGTTTGAATTTCGTGTCAATATACTGGTTTTTGATATTACAAAAATAATAATAAATATACAACAACATCACGTACATTGATTTGATTCCGTGGTATGTAGCTAAAGCCCTCGTGTTACAGACATCAGCATCAACAGTGGTATTACAAATAAACTCAAATAAATACATATAACACCCAGACCAGTACAAATAGACATGTTCATGCACACAAATATTTGTACAGTGAGGGCTCGAACCGACCACTTTGGTGTAATGGTCAAGGAGTTGACTATTAACCAAGAGATCGTCATAGTCACAATAGGTATCTTAAAAATTATACCAAGCTATATTCGTGTGTCTGAAACGCATGGTATAGATTTGGTTCATTACCCATTCATAGTTTCACTAACTGAGGCTTTGAAGGCGCTGAAAACAAGTTTAAACCGATTGTATCCAGTTCAATCCAGATCCCAGGTCACGTGCGCAGGTCCTTGCACCCAGTGTGCATAGTGTTATGTACCTACTTACGTCTCACTTTACATTCAGCGCGTCTATGCAGCCTTTCAATAATGCATGATCGGCAAGTGTTTCATAGGATTGACGATAGAAAGACTAAAGGTATAAGTTGGCAGACTTCATGGGATGTTTCTCGTTTATATTAATTATGTTGCTAACTTCGTGTCGCTTGTACGGAGAGTAAATACCTAATACAAACACAGAAACCGGAAGTATCGCGACGGCAATTCGTATGCTGCTTCTTCATGTTCCAACCTATTTACCCTATTTAACCTATTCCTATTCGTTAAAATTGTTAAAAAAATAAAATAAAACTCGCTAAAATTTGTGAAATTGTTAAAGTAAAATAAGTAAGTAAAACTGTAAAATTCTTTAAAGTAAAATAAGTAAATCAAATTAACATTATGTAAAAATACTTTTGCAAATAAACGAATTTATTTATTTTATTTATTCGCTTCCAACCTATAGCTATTAATTACAATGACAGCTTGTTTCTGTTTCAACGGAAAAACCCTCACGTTACATTTTTTTTTAGAATCGGGCCCATTTTGCAGTGTATCTTTAGAACAGTAGCTTTGGGTCAAAAGCTCAAACCACATTCGGGCTTTATTCGCATTTTGACTGAGTACAAATTCCCGTGGTTTGCTCACAAACATTTGCTCTGCAGGCGTTCAAACCCGCAAACGCTAGCTTTGTACCAATTTTAATCCAGCGCGCTCACCCTCTGAACCAAAGGTCAAAATAGGCAATATTCATCTTGACGGTTAGGTGATTTTTATTTGGAAACCCGTAAAAAAGCCTTATCTGCGTAGTTATGCCACATTTACACACATTAACACAGGCTAGGGATATTTTGTTTAAAGTTCTTAAACACCAACAATACTGGTCTGATTTAAAACGCGCCATAATGGCAGCAAAGTCTGAAAGTTTTGTTTACCTACACTAATATCGGGATATTTTTTGTCAAATTTAAGTATTATAACAAGTTATCTATTAATTTCAACACCTTTATAAATAAATATTTCTCAACAATCACACCAATTCTCTAGTCCCAAAGTAAGCTACGAGGCTTGTGTTATGGGTACACAACGGATAAACATACTTAAATACTTTTTTTTGTAAACAAATACATATAATACATAGAAAACACCCAGACCAGTACAAACACACATGTTCATGCACACTTATGCTTGTGCTGTGCGGGAATCGAACCCGCGACCCTTGGTTAAGAAGTCCGACATGCGGACCACTGCACCAAGCGGTCGTCGAGTTTTTTACTTTAATCACGTAGCCGCGCGATTTAACGAGAGAAGAAATGGTAAAGGCAAGTGGGCTTGCTCTTAGTTTAGGCTACTCTACGGAGTATTATTGAGGAGATTGGAACAAGACAAAACGTGATATCCAGGTTATAACGTGATGCTACAGTGCTACTGTTGAAGTGGCTGAAAGACAGCCGTCCGTAGTGCTTTTAATAAAAAAAATACATTGTTTTAATAAAATTTTTATGTAAGAGGCTACTCTTATGTATTTTTTAATCTTTAAATTAGCCCAAAAAGGTTTTCAAAATAGTCTTTCATCAAAAGATTTTTAAATCAGAACGGTATTTTTGAGTTGAACTTTGTAAAAAGAGCCTAGACGGTGTCGATGTGATTTGTTAGTGATAGTGGTTGTATACGTCGTATTATTCTTATCTCCTAAAAAAAATCTTAGTTTAACTTCAAATTAGTATGTAATGAGTATAAAAGTATTTTTGAAGATATGAAGTATGCCTATACAAAATATAAAGAAGTCTTACATCATTTTGAAAACAAAATTAAATATTAAAGAGTTCCAAGGGCTTGAATGAGACGGGCTTAACCGTGGAATTGATTTCAATAACTTTAAATCAATAAGCATTTCAAGAGGTTTCATTGAATTAGGGATTTCAGCGTATTTCCCAAGGGTGTAAACAGGAAAGTGGGAAAAATGGTCAAAACATCCTGTCAATATTTTCGTAGCCTTTAACCTTTTGATTAAACTTAACATCCGGTATGGTTAAGCTAAGTGTTATCATGTTGTGCATAAAAAAATGGTATACGTACCTACACTTTAACACTCTATTTTCTATTTTAATTGCCATAATAAGCAACATTGTAAAAATGAAACTGATCTGATCCAAAATTACTACAATTGTCTTTACTACATTTCTACGTAAATGTTTCTTATAAGAATCTAAACAATCTTACTCTCGTATTTTTCCGTCACGTTGCTGTGACCAAATCTAAAAGAAGCCGATCTCGAAATGGCAAACTTTACCGTGTTTCCAAGAAATGTTCGATAGCCTTAGAAGTGTGTTATTCCAATTGCGTTTGACTATTTTTACACGAACTTAGTTCATTGTTTTTGGTGCTTTAAGTCGATATGTCAATCAACGAGACGAATAGAGAAACTGGTGATTTAACGTTAAATGTATGTTCAAGGCACTGTTTATATACTTAATGAAAAGTTTTTCATTAGAGATGTAATGTATCATGATCTGTCATGAAATTGAAGTAAAAACTGGAAAATACTAACGACAAGCGGTCGCCCGAGACTTCGTCCGCGCGGCCTTTAGTTTTTGCCGAGTTTCATACAAATTTGCAACCCCTATTTTATCCCCTTGGGGGTAGAATTTATCAAAATCCTTTCTAAGCGGATGCCTACGTCACAACATCTACCTGCATGCCGAATTTCAACACGATCTGTTCAGTGGTTTGGGCTGTGCGTTGACAGATCACTTTGTCAGACAGTCAGTCATGTATGAGATTTATATATTTAGATAGGTGTCATCATTTGACGACTACTTTGGTGAAATGGTGAAGAAGTTGAGTATTAAACAAGAGGTCGCGGGATCGATCCCCGACTTGTACAAACATTTGTGTGCATGATGCACATGTCTGTTTGTACTGATCTAGGTGTTATATGCATTTATTAAAGTTTATTTGTAATTCCACTGTTGATTCTGATGTCTGTAACACAAGTTAAGCTACTTACCACGGAGTCAGATCAATTTATGTTTGTTGTGATGTTTTTGTATATTTATTTATGTATTTTATTTTTTATTTATCATGCCTATTGAAGTACCTGTCAATTCGTTTGTTAATCGATTATTGACTCGCGCAATTATCTCCCACACTTGTGTCAAACGGTTCAAAATGGCCGCCACCGCGCCACGTGGCGTGAAAGTAGTAAAATAATTCCAAACCCGTGGCGTTTAATTTAGTTTTCTATTTCTGTTGCCGATAAAAATACACGTTTCCCGCGTCAAGTGAGAGCTGGCAGCACGCTATAAAATCATTTAGCATTTTGGCATTCTAGAAATTGTTATAAAACACAACGAAATGCAAACACGTGTTACGCTAATGCAGTGTTGTTTTGCTCCCACTACAGTCTGATCTCGTTTGTTTTATTGTATGGCTGTTAGAAATGTTGTTTATGTTATAACGTAAAATTTCACATTAGTTGACAACAGATTACTTTAATTTTGTTGTCAAAGTGTTTTAGTGAAACATCTATGAAGCTCTTTGATTAGCTGTTGACAAAATTATGTTATGTCGAGCCAGCTTAAGGTATACAACTCTACTCGCAGAAGCTTTCCTGGCGATGGCTTTCAGTAGTTCTGAAAAATATATTAGTCACCTGTTGACATCATAATTCCAAAACGCAAAAAGGTTGAGTTTAAATCTTGAACCTTAAGTGACAGTGCTTATATATGTTTTGTAATAAGAAGGTTCCTAAATATGAATTTGCTTTTGAATATGTGTTTTTTCTATTTTGTAAAGTAGTATGTCATACGGAATAAACATGTTTTCTTTCTTTCTAAATTAATAATGAAGGTTCCTAATGGTGCTAGTATCGTAAACGCAGGCAGAGAGGAAAAATAACTATCTCTCTTAGTCTAAGTTAACAAGCTGTCTGGATTGTATGATTGAGCCTGGGTAGTTTAGGTATGAATCATTTGATTTACCTGTGGAACCCCTCACGTACCTTCTTATATAACAGGCTATCTTACAAAGTTCATAGGTTACGGCACACATCATAACTGCTTTAAGTAAAAGAAACCATCACATCAGTTTTTTCGATTTTTAGTGCAAAATTGCCTTCATTAGTCATGTTTATCCTGACTTGTTGTGGTGTGTCCATCTAAAGCCGAGTAGGCATCTTTGACAACACACAATTGCATTAACACATTAACAGACAAACTGCCGGACACAATAGAGGTTTTATTATTACAACGTCTTTAGGCGAGCAGTGTCCGTGGATGTGTTAAGATGACATTGTAGCGAATTATTAATACCGTGTGCAACAAAACATCGTGATTTATTGCCAACTTAGTGAACACAATGTCCCACGGATTTTAAACGTACCTACAACAACAGAATATTTACAACATACTTTGTGTTGGCTAGGCCTTTAGTACTTTTTGTGTTATGTCAAATCAAATCAAATCCAATGTTTTCAATTCAATTCAATTCAAATATTTTATTTCAGAATAAGATTCCATATAAATTGTTAGTAATCCTTAGTTTAGGTTAGTACATATAATTGTATTTTTTTTAATGCGATAATAATTTCATATAAATCAATTTAATATAATAATAATAAAAATCCAAATGTCAATTATCTACTGTCAAATAAAATAAGAAATGACAAAATAAAATAAAATATAATTTAATTTCAATTTATTGATGGTTTACTTCTTTAAGCCGATCAAAAGGGCCGTCCAATGATCAGCAATAGGACACTCGGGCCTACCCCCCACCACCCTCAAGATGGCATTGGAGCCTCCGCACACTTTGCTCATCAGCGAGGCCACTTTCTTGCGAATGATCGCGTAAAATCCATCAGTGCGTTCCTCGGCGAACATACCCGACGCGCTGCAGAAGCGCGGCAGCCCCAACAACATCCGGAAGGCGTTGTTGTATTGGGCGCTGTAGGCCTTCTGCGAATATCTCACCCATAAGCTGCTCGTATAAAATGATTGACAGTACGCCTTAAACAGGGTTATTTTTACTTCTTTCGTACAACGAGCAAACCTACGGGCAACCATATTGCTTCTGACCGCCAGCACCCTGCGTTCCCTCTATATATCGAGATCATCCTTCAGGTCCTCTGTTACGACGTGTCCAAGGTATTTGAACTTGTTGAAGATCACCTTCATGCTTTCATATCCAAGAGCTGGCTAGCTGCAACCGCTATAATAGAATTGTCACGTATATTCAAAATATGATTTTGAACGTAGCTTTGTTTTGCTATGCTGTGTCAATCTGTCTACATAATTCTCCTCGTGTACTTTTCTACTAATATATTTAATGTTACTAATACGCTTTATTGTGTTTACTCTGTAGCATCGTATCACCCAACAAATGGTTATGGGCAGCGTAGTAACAGTGTAAATAGTTTTCGTAAAAGTGATTGTCTGAAAGTACGTTCGTGAACAAAATGGCAAATGTACGGATTGAGTTACTAAATAAAGAAAACTATGATAGTTGGAAAGTGCAAGTTGAAGCGCTATTGATTAGAAATGATTTCTGGGAATACGTAAGTGGAGAAAAGTCAAAACCCACGGATGAGTCATTGTTAACGACATGGGAGATTGCTGATAGGAAGGCAAAATCTGAGTTAATTTTGGCATTAGATCCGAGTGTTGTTCATCATGTTAAAAGATTGAAAACGGCACGAGAGGTTTGGCAGAAAGTAGAGAGTCTGTTCGTGTCACGTGGGCCTGCGAAAAAGGCAACTTTGATGAAAAGACTCATGTTACAGAAGATGAGTGAGGATCAGAACGTAACCGAACATCTTGATTCATTTTATGAAGCCGTCGACAAATTGGAAGAAATGGACATTGTTATTCATGATGATCTTCTAGCGATAATGTTGCTGTATAGTTTACCGGCAAGCTACGAGAACTTCAGATGTGCCATTGAATCTAGAGACGAGCTACCAAAGCCTGAACAACTTAGGGTGAAAATAATTGAAGAGTATAGTTCTAGAGGCAACGCCCAAGTTGAGAGGATAGAAGGGGCTATGTACATAAATAAACATCAAAAGAAAAAAGATGGGACTGGAGTGGAAACAAAATTTAAGTATAAATGTTTCAAATGCCATAATTTTGGACATAAGGCATCGGATTGTAAGAAAAAGAAGTCTTCTCAGACTTTTGAACGAAAGACTTCAGAATCTAATTGCGTAGAATTTGATGTGAATGTTAAACATGAAGCTTTAACCGTGTATCACGTTTCAGATAACTGTTCAGCTATTAAGGCTAAGCGTCCTCGTCAGGATTGGTTGTTTGACAGCGGTTGCAGCTCGCATATGTGTAACGACGCAAAAAGGTTTGATGAAGTATTGCCATGTAGTCAAAATTTGAAATTAGCCACTGATTCCTTAACAACCGCGCAAGGTAAGGGTACAGTTAAGATATTAGCATGCAACGATGATATTATGCGGAAAATCCAATTCGAAGATACGTTGTTAGTTCCTGATCTCCGTAATAACTTAATTTCAATTTCTAAATTGACCGAACGAGGTTGTGTAGTCACTTTCAAACGTGATGTAGCATATGCAACCAAGAATGGTGAAGTTAAGTTAACTGCTGATCGTAGAGGTAATTTATATTACTTGAGGGAGCAAGATGCTTCGGCATCTGTTGTATCAGGTAAGGATGTGGATTTGTATAGATGGCACGAGCGTATGGGACATTTAAATGCTAGAGATCTTATGAAAGTATTGAAAAAGTCGAATATAGACGTCACAAAGTCTGATATTGAGTTGCGTGATTGTGATGTGTGTGCTAAGGGAAAGATGGTTTCGTTGCCTTTTGTGAGGTCCAGTCACCCATGTAACGAAAAGTTAAAAATTATTTATTCTGATGTGGTAGGCCCGATGAGAGTTGAATCGAATGGCGGAAATAAATACTTTGTTACTTTTATCGACGACTGTACTCGTTGGTGTGAAGTATATATGTTAAAAAATAAAAGTGACGTGTTGTCAAAATTTAAAATTTTCAAATGTCAAGTTGAAAATTTGACAGGAAGAAAAATCAAATATTTTCATTCTGACAATGGAAAGGAATTTGTAAACAATGATTTTTCGAAGTTTTTACAATGTGAAGGAGTAAAGAGAAGGTTGACTGCGCCGTATTCGCCGCAGAGTAATGGAATTGCAGAACGGATGAACCGCACTTTACTGGAGAAGGCAAGATGTATGTTGTTATCCTCTGGTTTACCAGCAAGTTTTTGGGCGGAAGCTATTGCATCCGCGTGTTATTTGCGTAACAGATGTCCGACTAGCAGCCTGAATGGTGAAATTCCTTATGAGAAATGGTTCGACAAACCTGTAAATATTGAGTATTTTAGAACATTCGGTGCAAAAGTTCATATTTTGGAAAAAGAACCAGGGAAGGATAAGTTTGCAGCACGAAGTTCCCCCGGAATTTTTGTGGGCTACCCAGCTGAATCTAGTGGCTATAGGGTGTGGATATCTGAGAAAAGAAAAATAGTGGTTTCAAGAGACGTCAAGTTTCAGGAAGAGAAACAGACTGAAAGTGGTGTTTCAAACAAATCATCTATTGAGCTGCAATATGAACAAGATAATGTTAATAAAAGAAAGACTATCGAAGTTGAATTGTCAAGCAGACAAAATAGTTTACATCCTAGTGTTCAACCTTCGAATATTCAAACAACAATTGTTGGATCCTCACATATACCTATCGAAAACGAACTAAACGCAGAAAGTACTGAAACCAGTGATAGAAGTGAGACATTGGACGAGATTATCACTTTGAAGAGAGGCCCTGGAAGACCTAGGATTGAGAGAGGACATGTTGGACGTCCTCGGAAAATCTATAATATGGTTGAAGTAAGAGAAACAGAGAATAGTGACAGTGAGTCACAGGAAGAATATGGTGACTGTGGTGATTTTGCTGGAGCTATTGAGACTAATTTGAAGGAAGCCTTGGGAAGTGATGAAAAGGTCAAATGGGAGGAAGCAATTCTATCAGAAATAAGAAGTTTAGTGAAGAATGATACGTGGGAGATTGTAAAGAAACCACCTGATCGAAATGTCGTTGGATGTCGATATGTGTTAACATCGAAACTTAATGTTGATTTAACAGAAAAGAAAAAGGCCAGACTTGTCGCAAAAGGATACAGTCAACAACATGGCCTGGATTATTTCAAGACGTTCGCTCCAGTTGCGAGAATAGCAACAGTTCGGCTGTTAATTGCTTTAGCAGTTGAAATGGGCATGGACATAGATCAGATAGATATAAATACTGCTTACTTAAATGGAGATCTTGACGAGAGTATTTATATGAGAATCCCGGAGCTGCTGAAAGAAAGCTTAGAGAAATTGATAAGTTTGGATGGCAGAAAAAATGCAATAGGCAAAAGAGCTGCGAAAATGCTTGAGAATATGAAAGCAGGGGGTGACACCTGTCTTTTGAAGAAGTCTCTTTATGGTCTTAAGCAAGCTGGAAGACAGTGGAATATCAAGTTGGATATGAAACTCGAAGAAATGGGTTTAAGTCCGACAGTTAGTGAACCATGTTTGTATCATAAGCGTGACAGTAAGGGAATAGACCTTTTTGTCGTCGTTTATGTAGACGATATATTAATCGCGTCGCGCGATAGAGACACTATTAAAATGTTCAAGCAAGAACTGGCAAAGAGGTTTGAACTAAAGGACTTTGGCCAAGCTACCTTTTGTCTTGGAATTGATATCAAGAAAAATGGTAATGAATATCATTTGTCACAGGAAAGATATATAAATACCATTTTGAAAAGATTTGCCATGGAGAACTGTAATCCTGTTCAAACTCCAATGGAGATCGGAAAATTAGAGATAAGTAACAAGAAAAAGAATGAAGGGGAAAAATCATTTCCGTATAGAGAACTCATCGGAGCACTTATGTTCTTGAGCGTAGCGACTAGACCAGATATCGCGAACGCAACGGCAAAACTCGCACAATTTGCAGAGAATCCGCAGGAAACTCATTGGAGAGCTGCAAAGCGGATCCTTAGATACCTAAAGGGTACAATAACTCAAGGTTTAAGATTTAAATCGACGGGTAAATGCATTCAAGGTTATGCGGATGCAGATTGGGGTAACTGTGAATTAGATAGACGGTCTTTTACCGGCTATGTTTTCATTTTCGGTGGAGCAGCTATCTCATGGGCATCACAAAAGCAACGCATAGTTGCGACGTCGACTTGTGAGGCTGAATTTGTAAGTTTGGCGGAAGCTATGAAAGAAGCAGTATATTTAAATTGTTTACTGAAGGAGCTTAGTCTTTATAGTTTGTGTAAAGTGAACATGCATGCTGATAACTTAGCTGCTATCTGCCTAGCTGAAGATCACGGTATCTATCACGCGAAAAGTAAGCACATTGACATTAGGCATTTCTTTATTAGAGATGTGCTGCGTGAGAACAAGTTTATAACCTTAAAACATTTGGCAACAGAAAATATGTTGGCGGATATTTTCACCAAACCTTTGCCTCGTATAAGGCACCAAGTGCTAAGAGAAGGGTTGGGGTTGCACTTGCTAAAGTGACTTTTATTAAGCATGAGTTGAGGGGGTGTGTTGAAGATCACCTTCATGCTTTCATATCCAAGAGCTGGC
Source organism: Pyrausta despicata (assembly GCA_963921415.1). NCBI lineage: Eukaryota > Metazoa > Arthropoda > Insecta > Lepidoptera > Crambidae > Pyrausta > Pyrausta despicata. The sequence continues at coordinate 729,820 of OY992863.1, forward strand.
TAGCTGCAACCGCTATAATAGAATTGTCACGTATATTCAAAATATGATTTTGAACGTAGCTTTGTTTTGCTATGCTGTGTCAATCTGTCTACATAATTCTCCTCGTGTACTTTTCTACTAATATATTTAATGTTACTAATACGCTTTATTGTGTTTACTCTGTAGCATCGTATCACCCAACAGAACTGTTTGACTCTCGTCAAGGCAGTTCCACACAATGCGACAGGCGGAACGACTTGTGGAGTGCTGTTGCCAGCAGTGAAGACCAGGAGCTCACTCTTTTTTGTGTTGTATCTCAACCCGTGAGTTACAGCATAGGCTTCACATGTTTGCACCAGCTTCCTGAGCGCGCCGACCGACGGGGCCAGCAGCACCATATCATCGGCGTAACTGATGTTGTTGATGTTAACACCATCTATAGAACACCCCGCATGCATGCTGCTGAGCCCGCGAATCAGGTGGTCGATGTACAGGTTGAAGAGCTTAGGAGACGTCAACCCCCCCTGTCTCATGCCGCATTCCAACCTGTACTCGTCTGAGTGCCCATCCGCCCATCGCACGTAATTAACCTGGTTGCCGTACCAGTGCCTAAAAATCTCTGTGACCTCCGGCGGAAGCCCAATGCCTTTCATTTTTTTCCACAGCAATGGTTAGGACACCAAGTCGAAGGCTTTTGATAGATCTAAGAAGCACGCGTATACGGCGGTGCTTCTGTCGGTGTAGTATCTGACGGTGCGCTTGAGAGCCAAGATAGCACTCTCAGTAGATAAGCCAGCGCGGAAACCGAATTGAGCATCGTGCAGGTTAATATACTTATCCAACAGCTTATCAAGCACACCATCAAACACCTTAGCTGTGATGGTTGCTAACGAAATGGGCCTGTAGTTGCTTTTGTCAGACGCGTCTCCCGACTTGTTCTTGATAACAGGTACAACGATCGTTTTCATGAAATCAGGGGGCAGGTACGAGTGTGGCAAGCAGAGATTGTAAAGCAGTGCCAGAACGCGAGGCAAGTGAACCCCAGCATTTTTGAAGTGCTCCACACTAAGCCCGTCATGTCCAGGGGACTTTCCCCTTGACTTGAATGTTTTATTTGCAAGAATACAGTAATCAAATTCATCAGTTGACAAAGATAGCGTGAGTCCCGTGCATTCAGCCTTATAATAGCGTGCAAATATATAGTAGTAAACAACATAGTATGTTGTACGATCGTCATATTATGATGATCGTAGGTAACAGCATATCACCAAATCAATCCTTACTAATATTAAAAATGGGAAAGTAACCCTGTCTGTCTGTCTGTTACTCAATCACGTCAAATTACTAAACCAATTTGCATAAAATTTGGTATGGAGATATTTTGATACCCGAGAAAGGACATAGGCTACTTTTAACCGTGGGAAAATGACGCATTCCCATGGGAAAATTCAGGTGGAACGATCGTTTTTTTTTTTCATATAAAAATGAAATGCTGTTCGTAAGTCCTACTAAAACTCGAGAACGGCTAAACCGATTTCATTATTTTAGCCTTGAAATATTTGGGAAGGTGTAAACGATAAGAAAACATTGTTAGATTGCGAAAACAGCGGGCAGGAAGGTTAAGGTAAAGGTTACTGAGTTCTTTACGCAGCTCCTTCTCTACTCCAGCTCATCGTCCCTAAGCTGATATAGTGTTTAACTTAAGATATGTATACGGGATCTACATAGAAGACTAAATTACTTTTGTTTTTAATACAGATTACGACGCCAGCTGTTCTATAAGTATGGACGACAAACAAAATACTTAAAACGAGAGTGGAATACCGAATTCAAAATGGCCGTGGTGCGATTTTTCCAAAGATTTTCCGCATTCCACTGCCCGTCACGCTGTCCTTCACACTGCATTGTTTTAATTTATTGCTTCAGAACGCCTTTATTGACACTGTTCTGTTTAACTTCGGCTGATGTTCAATTTAACATGGTAAGGTCAGATAAATTTGAACATCGTAAATGTATTGTCTCTACCAAACACAGAAAAACAGCTCGGAGTCGAGAAGTTGGCGGTGCTACACCCCCCTGCCTCGGTGCGCACGTTAAGCCGTTGGTCCTGTGCCTGATCTCTCTCCGGTCATGTCGGATTGCCGTCTCACCGAACTTTGAGAGTGATGGAACAGTGAGTGCACCTGCGTATTGCGCTCACACTTGTACACTGTAATATCTCCTGCGTAGTTGGCTGATCTCTGTTGCGATTGGCCGCCGTGGTCGAACTCGGCCAAGAGGACTATTATTGTTTCTACCGGAATGGATAATCATGATGGGAGCGCTATGTTCATCAGCCGTTTGGCTCGGCGCGATCAAGGCGAAGGCGGAGCATATTTTAACACCAGCGTTTACCCGCGACTTCGTCCGACTTAGGTAGTTTTATCTAAATGCCTTGTTTTCCAGCAATACCAATTTTATTCAAATAAAATTCAAATCTGTGGTAATTTAGGAGTGAAAGCGATCAGATTTCCCGGAAAGTAATTATTTCCATTGTAATGCGTCATTTTCCCGCGGTAAAAAGTAGCCTATGTTCTTTCTAGTTCTCTATCAAAATATTTCCATACCAAATTTCATGCGAATTGGTTCAGTAGTTTAGGCGTGATTGAGTCACAGACAGACAGACAAAGCTACTTTTGCATTTATAATAGAAGTGTAGATTTCATTGCAGGGAACACATCCTGCTATCGTCATTCTCCTGCCCCGCTCAGTTTGTGAAAAAACTTAAACCTGAAACGACAAATTTCCAAGGTGGTATATTAGTCAATTGGTCTAACATACCGACTTAAATCAAATTCAAGTTGCAAATGCGGCAATCTCCAATACATAGCTTGATGCACACCTTGATGCTAAACGCCAAATACGGAAGACTAGGCCAAAAATCTCATCCTGTACGTGTATGAGATTTTTACATACAATTCAACTGGCCAACTGTACTGTGCACCTTGTAACCGAGTTTTTAAGAAAAAAATGGTTTTGCTAGTAACAGCAGGTGACATCCCAGGCCCATCTCAATAAAAACTGAACCTGGAAAATTTTGCAGGACTCGCCGTCACAGGAAACGGTGAGGACTTGCGTATAAATAGGTAACCTATAGATTCAATGTTGTCTTGGTTGTCTATCGGTCATCAACGCTTAAGTATAAGTTCTAAAACAAAGTGTTCCATCAACTAGCCGATAGGAAGTTAACACAAACAACTCTACCACTGTTTTGCTGAACTCCGTAACCGAACAAACAACACATCGCAGTTGAGCGAAGTTTGAGAAACAACCCAAACCGAAAACGTATTTATAAGTTTCCAAAATAGCTACCGTTTCTTACAGAACTTACAACTTTTACTCGTAGCTGGAGCTGTAATATACAGGTTGTACCAAAATAAGACCGACACGCTTACACCTGGAGGTAGATAGATGGACTTAAGGCGCATCAAATAAGCTTTTATAATTTTATTTTTGACGTGACAACGTCTTATAATTCGATGAAGCCGGCTGCACACACTAAAAAACATGACGCATGCGGCGTTACCTCGCTCTGAGGAGTTCCATTGAAGGATTGAAGTGCAAGCGAGAGCGCGGAACGAGCGACAAAGAGGCAACGTGACAAAGACATTATCACGTTCAACTATCGTCAGTAAACCGACTTTACAGACAGCTGATTTTGTTCAAAGCTTTATGTATTTAAAAGAAAAATACGTTTACGTCTAGGTCGATAGTTATTTATGATGTGGCAAACATTGTGAGTCGATGACTAATGTGAAACATCGATGAATTGACTGTCAAATTCAACTTTTATTTTCTCTCAAAAACTGGTCTTACTCATTACGTGTCCACGCGATCAACGTGACGTGCTAACGTGAGGGCTTAATTTTGGGACAGCCTGTAGAAAACAAGCTGGTTAAAATAAGATTCTGTTTCAAAATCTCAGAACTATTTTCATATTATGTACAACTCTTAAAAACTCGGTTAATTCATATTTACATCGATAGAGGAGGTACAAAACAAGACTGTTAAGAGGTGATACCTACACATATCTTTGAAAACGAGCCATACAATAATGTACCTATTAATGGTCTGGGCCTCTGTGGTTTTACAAATTAGTTTTGTAATCAACTGGAGTGATTTTTATGGTGACTTGTTTTTGCAATATTTCGCTCATGATATCAATTAAAACGATAGGTATGTTAAGATGAGTTTTTATATAAAACTAGCGTTGCAGACGTTGTACTGCGTTGTGTTTTTTTATAGTTTAAAAAATCTCTATATATATAAAATTCTCGTGTCACAATGTTTGTTCCCGTACTCCTCCGCAACGGCTTGACCGATTCTCATGAAATTTTGTGAGCATATTGAGTAGGTCTGAGAATCGGCCAACATCTATTTTTCATACCTCTTAATAATAAGGGTTGTCCACCTTAAACATTTTTATGGCAAAACAAAGTTTGCCGGGACAGCTAGTATGTAAATATATATTTATATAGAATTAGCGAAATCGGTCCCGCTGTTCTCGAGATTTGCGCTAAGCAACACATCAGGCGATTCATTATTAAATTATAGAAGATGCAGATAGATTTAAGTAAAAGCTAGGTGATCAGGTGAATTTTTTTATTTATTTATTTTCTCCAACCTGGGATCAAACCTGGCACCTCATAGATATCGGCACCTTGAACCCGGTATTCACGCCACTATACCATGGTATTGGCGGTTATTTACCCGCGATGCGCACGCGCCGGCCACGCGCTGGCCTCGCGCCAGCGCATGATTTAACTCTATAGGATATTTGCTTAATTGCTTCTGCTCTGTTACTGTCAATATTATTGTAATTATATTTCGAGCTTTTTACTTTTCCTCATTCTATTTCTTTCTTTGATGGCGTCTTTTTACCCTACCACGGCGAGGCAAAAAGAGCGTTATTATTTTGACCGGTATCGGTATGCATGTATGTTTGTACATATGTCGTTGGTAAATTGTAAAACCCGTGATTTTATAACTTCACTAGTGAAATTACAACCGCGAAATTGAAACGAGTTCAATTTCTTACAATAAACGATTTATAATTTTCTGAGTGAGGCTCAAAGAACTCTGTTTTTATGGAAATATTGCCATATTGAAAGTAAGTAGGTTATGCAAACTCCACAAAACTGACATCGTAAAACTTTAATTACGTAACCGTTTTGAAACTTGAAAAATAGTTACTAATAGCCCATTTCTTATGGAAATGATTGCGACAGTACCTAAATTATCATTTGTAAATTATTTTTCATTTACGCTATTTCACTAACTAAAATCTTACTGACTATATGTTACAGCCTGCTACTGTAAAATATAGTCTGTAAGATTTTTATGACTTCTACCTATATACGAGTATATATAATAATAATAAATAATAATAATATACAACAACATCACATACTTTGATCTGACTCCGTGGTAAGTAGCTTAAGCACTTGTGTTACAGATATCAGAATCAACAGTGGTATTACAAATAAACTTAAATAAATACATATAGCACCCAGACCAGTACAAACAGACATGTTCACACACAAATGTTTGGTACAGTGTGGGGATCAAACCGCGATCTCTTGGTTAAAAGTCAACTTCTTGACCATTACAGCAAAGTGGTCGTCAATGTGTAAGTCGCAACTTCGAGTAGTTTTAGTTTAGAGTGGAGTGAAAGTGCAATCGCGCGATCTCGCCAAACAGCGATAACCGATTCTCCATAGCGGGACTGGGCTATAAAACCCGCATAGGGGACCAAGATATGACGAAAGTGGCTGTTAAGCTTTGAGTCCAGTGCAAGCGGAGATATTTACAGCTATATTTTTTAACAAAGTGCTACCCAGCTTAAATTATATTGTTGATGAGGCTGATGGTGGCAGCTTACTATTAGCTCAAGCTCTGATGTAATGGATTTCTTTATCCTAAGTGCAACAACATAATAATGAAAAATAAATAAGTTTACTCCCTAAGTACCTACCTTAGTGCTTGCATACCTCAGCGCAAGAAATAGTTAAAAAAATATTAGTAAATTATTTCAGAAAGATTCAAGTAATCATATTATAGCATAGCTTGTAGCTTCCAGTGTGCCCAATCTTTACGGCACAGACAACAACAACAAAAAGGCGTGGCGCCAATAAAACTCAGTACATCGTAAAACGCACTCGGCTCGCCTCCCGACGCCGCTTCGCTTTAGCTGTAGTTTTGGGAATCGCTGCAAAATGCGATATCAGGCGATTTTAAATACGCACCCTGAAAATAGTGGGATGTATAGTTTTCTTTCGGAATAGTGACTAAGAAAAGAATGATTTAAAAGTCTCTTAAAAGCAATTATTTGCCTGTTTTTTTTTTCATAATGTAGGTTAGTGAAAGCCGTTTGTTTATAAAAAGACTAATAATTCAGTGACGCACAACTTGGATATATTTATTTGGATATACGTTTGTTTTTTCTTGTATTCACTGAAACCTTTGACTTTACTTGAGATTTCATAGCAGTTAATACCAACCTGATTTTTTTGTCGTAAAACCAACACGTTTTGCTTGACCTGTTTCATCAGCCTATTAGTCTGATTGTTGATCGTTCTGGTAATTGAATAATATTTTCTAATCCACTTTTTTTTAATAATAATAATAAATCATTTAATCCTCGCCATTTCATTACAATTCAAACTCTAAAACTTTACTACTAACTAACTATACTACTAAAGAACGTTGAAAATAAAATAAAATTTGGAATACATGCAATACAAATTAAAATTATACATAAAACATTATCATGAATTAATAAGAAATGAAATAAGTACATTAAAATTCTCAATAAAAATAATAATAATTTGAATTGGTAATACACTAATAAATAATTACTACATATTTGTTTTCACGTAACAATATGGCTGGCTGTCACCTGAACTAGGAGGATTCCTGTATCTCAGGATGACAGCCCTCCACTTGAAATGTAAATACTTCTGTGAAGTAAAAACTATTTAAAAAAATAATATTAAGCTAGATGACACCACCAATCGTTGACATACTCTTTAACATCTGTCAAAATGATCTGCCTCCATAGATTTTGTTTGGGAATACTATAATTTGACGTCATAATATAGTATTAGAAATCGAAGTCGACTGACTGAATATTTATTTAATAAATAAATATTTCACAACAATCACACCAATTCTTTAGTCCCAAATTAAGCTACGAGGCTTGTGTTATGGGTACTAGACAACGGATAAACATACATAAATACTTTTTTTTGTAAATAAATACATATTATACATAGAAAACACCCATACCAGTACAAACACACATGTTCATGCACACTTATGGGATCGAACCCGCGACCCTGGGTTTAGAAGTCTGACAAGTGGACCACTGCACCAAGCGGTTGTCAGTTAATTCTATTTACTCGTTAGTAAAAATAGGTTTCTACAGCTGTTTAGAAATAAATTGGTTTTACTAGCTTCATAGGGGTTATGCTTTTAAAGACCAAGGTATTAAAAATATTTACGATAGGTGTCATAATGCCTATTATTTTGCACAGCTATATTGCATACTTTACAATTTAACGTAACCTAGTTAGGTTACGACGTCATATAGTAAAATGACGATAAAAGTAATACAGTAAATTTCTAAAACCGGTTTTTAGACCATAGCTTTCGACACAATATTATCTTGACAATAGCCTTATGTCACACTCCGCACAGCCCGAGACGTCGGTTGTCATTCCTAATGACTGTTTCGTCACCTGTGTCTACTGCTTACTATGTAAGTACGTATAAGTACTTTGGTGATACGTCAAGTTAATCAGAATCACTGCGGCATCTTACATGTACGTAATAAGAGTGATTTTGCAATTTCGAGTGATCTAAGCGTTACTTAAATTCGGTACTGGTATGATCAAGGTTATTTGAGTTAAAATAACGGTGATGATAAGTATTTAATTGTACGAGTCACAACTTGAACAGATAAGTTATAAAATTAAATTAAAAATCATTTATTTCGGACCATAAATCCATATAGTGATAGTAACATTTGACTTAAAACTACGTTGGTATTAATTAAAAATTGAGTTGACAATTGTATGTAATTAAATTTGGTGGGTGACAGAAGCGCCGCCACCCAGTGCCTTGATATGGGACTGTCTTCCCTTAATGCAATGGTGTTCAGGATGATATTGGCGCTCCCACGCACCCTGCGCATCAAGGACCCGTTTCTTTTGCGCATAATGGCATGAAAACCATCCACACGGGCTTCGATGAACATTCCTGAAACACTACAGTGTCGTTATGAATTGTTTATAAGCAATAGAACAATGTTTGCCGTCAAGCTAATGAGTAAATTTATTAGAAAAACATAGATACAACGAGTCGCGGTTACATCGACCAATCGTTGACATACTTTTTATTATCTGTCAAAACGGTCTGCCTCCATAGATTTCGTATGGGAATAAATGATCGTGACGTCACGGTCATGTATCAGAAATCGGAGTCAATTGACCGAATATTTATTGCCTTTTGTGTGTTTAAAAATTAGTTTCTACAGCTTTTTTGAAATATATTGGTTGTATTAACTTCATAGGGGCTATGTTTTTTAAACACCATGTTCTTGACAATATTTAAGATAGGTGTCATCATCCCAATTGAATCTGAACATAACTGCGAATGTCTACATTACTACTTTTTTATCGTCAGGGAAATGCTGTTACGCATACCCGCCAGCCGCGGGAGTAGCTGGGGGTTATGTGGGACTCCAGGCCTCAGAGAGAGAACCTGCCTACCCACTAAAGACCTGACGGTGCCCTCCGGTGCCATGTGAGTCGGGGACTTGGCGGTTTCACCGTAGGCCGAGAGGCAACAAGCAATCACCGCAATTCTACATTACTACTGACCTAACCTAATGCGGTAAAGACATCCAAGTGCCAGATAAGGACTAGGTATAAATGCTAACGAAACAAATTTTAGCTTATCCAATGCAAATGGTAAAATTGGATCATCAGTCACTTGAAACTAGAAACAAGAAACGAATAGCTAGGTAATCAATTATCCAATTCACATTTACACCTAACAACAGCATTATCAGAACTGACGACACACAGTTTTAGTATTTTGTATTTTTGGATTTCATAATATCCAATGCATTTTAACATAAGTGCATTTTTTGTGCAGTAATGTAAAGTCTTGAAATAGATTATGAAACACGAGCTACAACCATGACCAGTCCCAATAAAATCGCCATTTTAGCGCAATGTTGAAACGATAATCATACTGCTAAACTATGATAAATAGATAGATTCACACTTTATTGTACAAGTTTAACAGAGAAAGATGTAGAAGTAGAAATTGTACTTTTAGGCGGTCTTATCGCTTGTAGCGATCTATTCTATGGCATTGAATACCTACCTATTGTTGTAAATTAAAAACAGATGTATTATTGGTAATGCTTACCTACCTACGTGTGACCTACTTAACATAATAGAATTTTTTTTTAATTATTTCATAAAACTGGGCAAATTATATTCTATTAATTGATGTTTCAGAAAATAAATGGTTATCGGCTAAATAATACGTTTTCAGATGACTCCTGAAATATTCGACTTTCCTCACATCTAATTTATTCTTGTGGTTCATCTTATTTCAGCGTGCTGAAAAAAACTTAACAATGAAGTTTTATGTAGGTAGTGAAGTTTTATGTATTTGAACTCTACAACGGTTACGAACGTGCTTAATAATTTTTCACTCCACTGTGCTTTTGTAACTTTAAATATCTAGAGATAAGGTAGAAAACAATATTGATATATTATCAACCACTTTATAAATTTGTAGTAGTTAAGTAACTTATAAATTTAGTACGTTTGTTTAATAATATCTTGTTTACTTTTAAGTACAAATTGTGTTTTCTCAGTAAGTGAATTAATTATTGTAATTTCTTATGAAATAATAAAGTTCAGAATCCCCGAAAACACGTTTTTCAATAAAGATAAACCGATAACGGCTAGATCACAACAATTTCATTCTATAGTTCAGGTTGTCTGAAAATTACTTGCTTCGCATTTTACTGCCTCAAAATTAGTAGTCTAAAAATAACTTGGTTAGTGTTTGACTAACTAACCCTTGCTATAACTGAATTCTAGGTAATTCGACGAAGTCTTTTTATTTTTTGTTTTATTATTTAATAACTAGGCTCTTTTCAAAAACCCGCGTATGTCGACAAATCTACCTTTCACATCTTCTCGTAACTAAAAAGTATTAATTTTCTCGAATTTTCCCGACTCGTTTTTGAATTATGGCAAACATAACTCAGCCGCTTTTTCCAGTCGTATAAAACAGCATTAATTCAATTTTATTAACACAGTGGTTTCGACATGTCTGGAAAGAGGCGCTCGGTAAAAATCTGTGCTACAAAATACTGCCAGCTTGCCATCAAGCCATTTGTAGCCTTTTAGAAAACCTACTCTTGTCCTACATGGCAAATGCTTCCGGCGTTTAAAACATAGGACCGTGTGTCGACCAGTTTTTACGAAGCTGCAACCGGGTCCTGCTACCCAACCTAGAAAATAGATGCGATTCTAAAAACCTTTACCAAGGTTCACCACTCTCCATGTTTAGTCGTCCTTTTGTCTGTGCTCAACATCCATCGAACTTTTATCTTGAGTCACACAGTTGCGTTTTCTACAAAACCAGTAATGGATAGTAAAATCGGTGCGGAGTGTTGGATGTGGAACAATGAGCGCGTAGTCGATGCTTTTGCCTTCACTTCGGTTGCTAAGCGGAGGGTGTCAGTGTGTGGGTGAGTGCACTGGCCGTGCCAGTGATGCACTGAAGTTTGCTGTAACAGTTTATCGGTTTCGATATTTGGCTAGAGATGTTATTTGAAGATAGCATGTTGTGAATTCAAATGACCATTCATTAAAATTATTTTGGCATTCTTTACGCAAATTTCTTTACAAAAAGAGAAAATCGCGTCCCCTTTAGAAAAAATCAGACTGCCACAGGTGATAATTGAACCCACAAGCTGAGCGATTGCTCTTACACTTTCAGTTCAGTTGTCTTTGCAGACCTAGTCAAAATCATTCAGTTGGCGCAGTAAGTTTTTCTCCTTTTTGATTTGAGCTACTTAAAGACTGATATTTATGTCTGATATCCTTTTTTTATATGAAACCTGTTAGACAATTGCGTACTCATAACAAAGTAAACTTTAAAGCAACGCTGAGTTCTATAAAACAAAAACATTTCTGAGTAGTTTAAATATCCAGTGGTTATTCCAACAAGATTCGCATTACAGTGGTAATAATTTGCCAAGATCATAAACTTCTCGGGTTGCATATCTAAATTAAACAATCAATGAAAGTTTACAACACATAAAACATTTTAATTTAATACCACTAACTGACCTTTAGTGAATAATCGTGCAATCACAAAACAAATCATTGATCGGAACGATACCTAACGTCTTATTAGAATTTTCGAGAGACCGTTCGATTTCGAAATCTTTGCACAACACTAATATCTATTGAGCCTTACGCACACATATGCAGGACGTCTTTAGTTATTGCACCTACCAACTTTACGTGTGCTGCTTTCTAACAATATTATCGTTCAAAACTAAACTTTGTTTAAATATAAATAGAGATTACTGAACACTATGGCTATAATTGTCGATGATTTTAGTGCGAGTCCGTGGGTAAAGTCATCGACCCGTATCTGCAACCTACCCCAATATGAAAAATATGAGCGTTTCCAAGTGTTACATTAGAGTGTAATTTTAGCGAAGTTGTTTTGCGCTCTTTTGGATTGGGGCTGGAGTGTGACGTCACGCCGTTTTTCATCACTTAAAGTCACATTCAGACCGTCAGTCATTAGGGACAATGCCACAATGGGTACTGATGCAGCAGGTCAATATTGTTTAATTTTGCCATAGTCGTAAATTTACACAAGAATACATTTGGTACGGCCATCAGAATTGTAGATTGTTCGATATTATGTTAAAAGTCAATCTATAGTATTTTTATTTATTTATTATTATATAGACACAAAACAGGTTACAATCAAGTTAGATAATTAAATATGATGAGACAAGCAAACGTATGAACTAGATTATCTAGCATAAGACCTGTTATAATATGTATGTTACACTTAGTTGGCAATTAAATGAATATGAATATGATTACCACCCAACATTCTCAAATCTGAGTTTGAAGTAAGATCATATTTTGTGTTTTACAGTGAAATAAAAGTCCTAAACTTTACATGAAAAACTAAAAATTGAGATAAGTAAAATTATCATTGCACTCATGCTTGTGGCGCAGTGGTTGCAGCGCTTTGGTAGTGATACCCAAAGTTAAGCAACCTACGGCGTGGTCATGTTTGGGATGGGTGACCATTCTGACCATTTAAGTGACGTCTATTTACAAGCATCTCCGTGCTTCGGAAGGCACGTTAAGCTGTTGGTCCCGGTTAATATCGACAGATATTAGTCGTTAAGCCTGGTCAGAGGCCCTCGGGCGGCTTAATAACATCTGACAGTAAGGTTGGTCACTTACCTTACAGACACCCCTCCACCAATCCGCACTGAGCCCGCGTGGTGGAGTATGGCTTAGACCACCTCTTAGTTGAGGTGAGGCCTGTGCCCAGCAGTGGGACGTATATAGGCTGATGAGACTCATGGAGAACAGTTTAAATTGAAGAAGGATTAGAAATAAATATGTCAATTTCGTTGGAGTCTTGCGAAAGATCCATATACAAGCGACACATACGGATTACAGGGTTATAAAAAGATGTGTTATTCCAGTAAAACTTAAGTGAAAATATTCGCGGGTTTCGTGTTTAAATTGAAAAATATATGAGGTCACTACAGACGTACGTGACGGGCTAGTGATTAAAATTATTAAATTATATTAAAACTAAAATCTGTATCTGGCTACTGTGAAAATTTCCCAATTGCTATGTACACGTACACGTAGTTCCCAATTGCTAATAAGTAATTGGCGGTATACGTGTTTACCGCACGAAGCGTTACAGCGTTCCGGAGCGAGACAAGAGGGTGACACGCTAAGCATCATATTTTTCCCGCCTCGTCCCCGTCCGTGCAATCCGTATGAAACGATTTTTCCAAAACAGTCCGCGTCCCGTCCCGTCTGGATAAAAAACCCGTCACGTAGTTATGTGGTGGCCTTTACTTAGAGACACTATTTTGCACTGTTTACAGATGAAATATGTGAAATTGAATATTTTTCCTAGGGTCTTAATACTAATAATAATAATAGTCCTTCTGGCCGATTTCGACCACGGCGGTCAATCTCAACGGAGATCAGCCAACTACGCAGAAGATATTATAGTGCACAAGTGTAAGCGCAGTACACAGGTGCACTTACTGTTCCATCACTCTCAAAGTTCGGTGATGCGGCAATCCGACATGACCGGAAAGAGATCACTCGCAGGACCAACGGCTTAACGTGCGCACCGAGGCACGGGGATGTAACACCGCTAACTACCCGACTCCGAGTTGTTTTTAAGAAATTCATGACAGAATATCTTATAAACAATTTTGGCTCGACCTGGGATTCGAATCCAGGACCTCTCGGATGTAAGGCAGAAACTTTGCCACTACACCAACGAGGCACTTTTAATACTCTTATAGTTACAACAAGGTCCTTACTCTCACACTCATTTTTGAAGGTTTAAGTTTTCATAAGAAAATAGTTTTTTACATTTTTTTAAGTAAGCCTGCTTTTTGGATCTCTATTGTGTTAGTTACGTAGGTGCGAATGACTTGTACATTATGTTGGCCACTTGTAAGATAATGGATAATGACTTTTTAAACGTGCAGAATGGACTGAACGCCATATTAAAGCTATTGAGAACACTTTTTAAGTGTTATTTCAGTATATCTTACTTAGCTTACATTGTACCTTGCGAAGTAAGAACCCACTAAGTCAGCGGTTATTCATGCTTTTGTTGGCTGACTTAAAATCTTGGATCTTGTTTTCTTAATAATAAATTTTTTATTATTATTATTATTTTTTAAAAAAATTATTGCATAACCAATGAACATGACATTCTAAAATATTTATTTTGTTTAGTTTTGGTTAATCTTCTTACATCAAATAGTGTAACCAAATTAAGACATTACATAAATGAAGTACGTAGGTATAATTGCCAAATGGCTTTTTTTTATAATTTTTGGGAAATATACAGCTTTAACATTACTTAACAAAAAAGGTAATTAAAATAATACATAAACCAATTAAGTTTCCTCAGCTTTAATAATACATAGAGTAAACCAATTAGAATTTTGGTTGAAAACGTTAAAATATGTGAAACTATTAAATTATAAAAATATGGCAATGCTTTTGGGCGTATTGTTTGAAATTCATTTCATTTAAAAGAATAGGTACTTATTCCTTTTAGTTTTGCCAATTTAGATAAAAATACAAAATCATCGAGTCACAGTTAGTATATAAATACATAGATTAACTCTTTATTGTACACCACAAAAAATATATAACAGACAAGTTTAACAAAGAATTACGTACAATTGGCATGATGACAGCTATCTTAAATATTTTCAAGACCATGGCGCTTAAAAAACATAGCCCCTATGAAGTAATTATAACCAGTTTATTTCCAAAAAGCTGTCGAAACCAATTTTTAAACACACAAAACTCAATAAATATTCGGTCAATTGACTCCGATTTCTAGTGACGTCACGTTCATTATTCCCATACAAAATCTATGGAGGCAGACCGTTTTGACAGATAATAAAAAGTATGTCAACGATTGGTGGTGTCGTCTAGCCAATTTAGGCGGTCTTGTCGCTTTATGTATATTTAAACCATAGATCTATAAAAAACAGTTTTCTTTAATCTGTCGTATCTAAATATATAAAAGGGAAAACTGACTGACTAAAAGATAAACACACAGCCCAAACCAACTGGCTTAGGAATTTGAAATTTTGTATCATGCTACCTTTAGTAGTGCAGAGGAGCTCAAAGAAAGGATTTTTGGAAATGTATCCCCTAAGGGGTTTTAAAAAAGATGGGGGGGGGACTTGCATGAAATTCTGTAATTTTTGAAGTTAAATGAATACAAATTGGTTTTCGGTATTTGGTAAGAAACAATGAAACACGTGTTTCAGGACTTCTTGATATTCAACTTTTTAAAATGATAAAAAGTCCAGTTTTATTTGACTTCGAACTTAGGGCGCATTCACACGGAGACGAATCGTGTATTTTCACGCTTTTTATCACGATGCATTTTTTGACGTGAGCTATGCTTTTTAAATGCCCACGTTCACACGCTTCAAGAATCGTGAAAAAAGACGGATGACGTGACTGCCGCTGTTGCGAATCACGAAACAAATGTGAACATAAATTTGGGAATATTGAAGATTTATGAAAAAAGACGATGCCGCATGCAATGTGAACGTTCATTCGTCATGACTCATGACGTATCGTGTTTTTTGAAGAATCGTCGATGACGTATCGCGAGTAAAGGCCTCTTATTTGACACATGGTTGAGGTGAAATAATACTACTTGCGCGGACAAAATCGCGAGCGTGATACTAGTAAACATAGCAAATATCTAGAAAAATAATTATTCTCATATATCTTACGTACATTTTTACATTTAAGCGAGCAACATCTCAAATTTCTTATATACCAACGAAGTCAAGCTGTTATTGATGAGCTTACTGGATATTAGCATTCGATTCTCGTAGACTTCGGGTAATAATGTAAAATAATCTACATCGCAATTTCGATTGCAAATTAATCGAAATTCTATACTGTTTTACAATTTGGGTGGGATAGGTAAAACAAATAGTAATTTTAACCGACTTTTTAATTCTTTGTCGGACGGTGGACTGCTATAGCTGTTATAGCAATAAAATTTATATTGTGTCTGGCTACCGTCCGTCAAAGTGTTAAGAAGGAGGTAATCAATTCTACCTGTATTCGCCACCAGACCCCCTACGATTGAGAATTGACCAAAGCATTATTCGACATCGTGTCTGTGGCTTTGATTCTACCTATCGTCGGGACAATCATCATAACACCTATAGAATAGTACATTGAAATATATTCCTGAACAAATTTTCTAAATATTTTAAACCACCATAATATAAATATTCAGTAATAGACTGCAAGACGCATATTTGGACGGAGCCGTCAACAGCCGTCTGTCATGGCTTTGTTTACGAAACTATAGCATATCAAGCTGACCATTTTTTGTTGAAAGATCGCCCTTATTACAAGAATATAATTTTTTGTAGTGTAAACCTTGAGTTGATGTAGTGTGTACAACATCCAGAGTGAATAAAGACGGGTATTTTTAGATGCTTATTTTTAGATAGTTTCTAGTTGTTCAAATTTAATATTATAGTAGGAATACCGCCTCATGACTGAGGTGGGGTGGTGCACAGTAGTGAGACGTATTAGGCTGATGTGAGAGTACCTACTTGTGATCGGTCGATGTGGAAAACTGTGCGAAAGGCCTATGTTGACGTCCTTTAGCTGATAATGATGATGATGGTGACGAGGGTACTAATATGCATTACAAACGCGTTTTCTCGTTTTCAGGTTCAGGTCGTAAACTAGTATGGAAAGTAAAAATATAAAAAAACTTATATAGATTCAATTTATTTAGTTTATATTTCATTTGTTCAGTTAAGAATTAAGCTCTAGTTAACAATAGCTGACCTCATTTTAAACTCATCTTTATTTTTATTAGATTTCATTTTATAATTTTATTTTTTACTAGTCGCCCTCTGCGACTTCGTCCGCGCGTGAAAATAAGTCGCAGTCGAACGGGATAAAAAGTATCCTATGTCCGTTTCCTGGTTCTAAGCTACCTCTCCACCAATTTTCAGCCAAATCGGTTCATCCGTTCTTCAGTTATAAATAGTGTAACTAACACCACTTTCTTTTATATATAAAGATTTATTAAGAAACTCTACAGCTTTTTACAGTTTGTTGACACAATATATACTATAAAATAAATCACTTAAGCCAATTACAGAGTTCCATTACATGGTTATTTTAAGAAATCGTACATGACGTGTAATATAACTAAAAGAATACTCGTAGATCGTAGTTACAGCCGACCCTTCATCGAGCCGTCAGATAAAGTAGGTATCAGATGGTTATATCCGGGATAGTCTCTAACAGGACTTTTAATCCACAGGTTACCTTTAGTTATTTTTTTAGACACATCAAACATGTGCACGCTCCAAGTTTGGTCGGTAATTTTTAAGCAAGTTCCACAGTAGTTTTTAAGGTGGTAATTGTAATTTTTGTTATAAGTTGTCACTGTAATAAATAAATAAAATAAATAAATAATAATAACAAACACGAATTCTCTACTCGCCAGAATAAGAAAATATAACCAATAATGGATAAAGAAAAAAGGAAAAAAACCTAAATGCAATTATATCTCCTACACTAAGCAAAATCGTAAAACGTACATGGGGCCCCATGGCATGGGGGTGATTTGAATACACCTTGATATCTTCTTCTTTAACTTAAGAGCTACGCTCTTGTTGGTGGAGTAATCGCCATTCATTCCTTTTTTCTGACTTCTTTTTGACCTCCTGGTACGACGTGACCCTGACTTTTTCCTTTACTTGGTCAAAATAACTTCTTCTAGGCCTTCCTCCTCCCCTCTTTCCATCTACCTTTCCTTCTATGATGTTTCCTAAGAACCTGTCATGTCGTATCAGGTGTCCTATCATATTTCCCCGTCTATTTTCTACTGTTTTCAAAATATTTCTTTCCTCATCTACAAACTTTAACACTTCTTCGTTTGTTTTTTTCTCTGTCCAGCTGATTCTTTCCATTCTTCTCCAACACCACATCTCAAATGCTTCTAACCTCTCTCTATCTTTCTGCGTTAATGTCCACGTCTCACTTCCATATAAGGCTATACTCCAGATGTAAGTAAGACCTTGATATAAGACACCAATATAAGAAACCTACATTTTAAGCTTTGAACGTTAACCCCGGTCAACCTGTATACAATAATATAAAATTAATAAATAAATATTTCACAACAATCACACCAATCTTTAGTCCCAAATTAAACTACGAGGCTTGTATTATGTGTTGAGTTATTTAGACAACGGATTAACATACTTAAATACTTTTTTTTTGTAAATACATATTATGCATAGAAAACACCCAGACCAGTACAAACACACATGCACACATAATATGCTTGTACTGTACGGGGATCGAACCCGCGACTCTTGGTTTTAAAGTCCGACATGTAGACCACTGCACCAAACGGTCGTCGAATATACTAAAATAATAATATAAATAGAATAATACTTTATTCCAGTATACGATAAAATAGATAGGGCCTGATTTTACCTGACTGGGCAATAGACCAGTGAAATAGGCACCTTTCCCCGTAACCCAAAAGTCCACTTTCCTGCGGCAGGCGCCGCGGGCTGCAACCAGTATGCAGATGTGTTGCTACGCGCGCCCAGCGAATGTCAAGTACAGTCAGTTTCAAAAGTGTAGGTAGCTAGAGAAATAGATAGATAGATAGACAGAGCACAATTTATTGCACACCACAAAAAATTGTACAAAATCAACAAAGATGCACCATTTAGGCGGTCTTATCGATAAGAGCGTTGTCTTCCAGACAACCTTCGGGTTAAGGATATTGTTATTTAAAGAAAGGAGTTAGGTACAAAAGTCATATTAATATTACTATGTATAAGATGATGAACATTAGCAAATAGCAACAATATATATAAAAAATGTATATATAAAATAAATTTACATAAACATAAATAAATTCAAATATTATTATATAAACTAAATATACCTACATAAAATTAATAAACATATATTTTTTCCAGCAAATAGTCAAATATATGCGAATAAGTGCAGTTGCAAACATATTAAGGGAACAGTAAAAGTTGTGAATTATTGCATTGTTTTTACTGCACTTATTAGCCCTAACCACACTCTACGTAAAATGTTGATGACGCTGCAGGTATCCTTTCACCAACTACCTGAACACTATGCTGCAAATATCATTATGTCGGCGACAAATTTAAATAAGATGGTAACTAACTTACTGCACGGGGTGTGTGCCAGTGTGTATTACGACTACATTAAGCCACAAGGGCGGAAAATTGTTATGGAAGGGCAGTAAAAACGTAAAAACCTGCATGTATTGGCTAAATGGAAAAACACGGCAAAAACTTTTACATATTCACGAAAAGGTATTTGAAAAACTCCGTTGCCACAATCCCACAGGTTCCGCAAGTTGATAGTAGAACTAAGTTGAAATGTGACACAAGTAATAATTGCTAGAAACTTCATTAATTCTATTACTACAACTTCTATTACTAGCTGACCCGGCAAACGTTGTTTTGCCATATAAATGTAAATCAAATCATTTATTTTCCTTGGATCATAATGTCATGTAAACTACCATTATCAGAGGTATGAAAAATAGATGATGGCCGATTCTCAGACCTACTCAATATGCTTACAAAACTTCATGAGAATCGGTCAAGCCGTTTCGGAGGAGTACGGAAGCGAACATTGTGACACGAGAATCTATACGTATATATAGAAGAAAGTGTTGTTAGTTACACTATTTTTAAGTCAAGAACGGATGCACCGATTTGGCTGAAAATTGGTGGAGAGATAGCTTAGAACTAGAAACGGACATGGGATACTTTTTATCCCTTTAGACCGCGATTGTGAAAACAAAGGAATTCCACGCGGACTAAGTCGCGGGAGGCCACTAGTTTCATATATAGAGATCAACATCACTTTTGCCACCGACTGTCCCGATATTAGAAAGCGGGCTGGCGCCACGGCGGGACTTCCACTCAAAGTTTAATTATACCAATCAGCGACAACAATATCGTATGAAAGTTGTTTGCATAATGTCCCGTCGTGTTTGGGACACGTGTTGCCATGTGCCGAAGTTATAAATTTAGTAGGCAAGTTATACGGTGGAGCGAGAACTAGTTTTAGTTTTCAATATAGCTACGGATGGAAGTTCGGCGTTTGGCTTTCTACGAGCCATGCCTTCAACCATGCTTCCATTTATAAAATACTACTCGTAGCTGTCCCGGCAAACTTTGTTTTGCCATATAAATGTTTAAGGTGGACAACCCTTATCACTAAGGGGTATGAAAAATTGATGTTGGCCGATTCTCAGACCTACTCAATATGCTCACAAAATTTCATGAGAATCGGTCAAGCCGTTTCGGAGGAGTATGGCAACGAAAACTGTGACACGAGAATTTTATATATTAGATAGAGATTAAACAAATATCGGTAAGTCTCGATCAGCTGGTTGATATAGATTTTTCCATAGAATAAGTAGAACATTTTGTAAAGCTAGCCTAACGAGAAGACTATATTTAACCAGACAACATAAGATTATTCGTGTTTGCCCGTATAGTATGCAGTTTTACAAGACGGTGATGTTTTTTAAAACAGCAATAAATTAAAGCTGGAAAAGATTTTTTTTTTAATTTCCACAACACGACGCCAGGAACACCAGTACATTCAACTGAACCACTTGAAAAACTTGAGCTGGAAGTCGCAGGACTGACAATACAACTTACAACGTGACAGAGAGAATGCACCTGGAAACATAACACTGAAACCAATGGAACACTAGACGCGTTTCGCCACTACACGTGGCATCCTCAGGAGATGTTGTCTCTTCGACAGACTATGAGCGATCGCTCATTTAGTGGAAATTTAAAGCAAAATAATAATAAATAAATATTTCACGACAATAACACCAATTCTCTAGTCCCAAATTAAGCTACGAGGCTTGTGGTATGGGTACTAGACAACGGATAAACATACTTAAATACTTTTTTTGTAAATAAATACATATTATACATAGAAAACACCCAGACCAGTACAAACACACATGTTCATGCACACTTATGCTTGTACTGTGCGGGGATCGAACCCGCGACCCTTGGTTTTTTAGAAGTCCGACCTGTGGACCACTGCACCAAGCGGTCGTCTCCAATAAGATTCACCAAGAAAAATAATTCTCTTTTTCAGCTTTAGTCATGGATTTCTGCAAAGTAACACCTGATTCCATCAAACACAGCCATAAATTGCTGATTCTGTTATCTAGACACAATTGTAACAGTCTGCACCACACAGTTTCCCTTTGCTATAAATACATTAATACGGAGAGATTTTTTCGAAGGTAGTATACGGACGTAATTTGACGTAAGCGTTACCGAAAGCTTAATGCTTGGTACATAATTTCCTTTATATTTCCCTCATGACGGCTATCATTCGTGCATCACGTGTATAGGGTAATGACCCAATAGTGTCACAAGTATCCGAATTTTCGCGTGGCGATCACGAGGAAGCTGCCAAATTGTACCAGTTTCCGAAAGGAATAGAGCTTGCCTTGCATTTTCTGATCGTTAATATCGATAAAATCAATGCATGGGTAACGTGTCATACAAAGTTAAGATTGTTTACTACTAGTTTACTAGATGATATAAATATACTAAGGCGAAAAAGTCATGTTCCTATAACTTGAGCATCTGCTCAAGACGAATACACAAAAACAAATTGAAATGTATTCATCGCTTGTTCGCTATTGTTTTTTAAACGTGACGTGGTAAACTTATGCTAAAATAGTTTATTTGTGCTTAAAACACCAAACTATTCACTCAGACTGCCAATCATTCCGTCAAACTATTCACTCAAGCAATCAATCACTCAATCACACAGCCTCAAATCACACAAAAGTGACAACCGCGTATAAACTTGACAGACACAGGTTAAAAGGTCGCGACTACCACATTTCTATGCAGTCGAGTAAGACAATACTCTGGTAGCTGTTAAAAAATACTTAAAAGAAAGCTTTGCACTGCATCCTAATGACGTCGTTACAATGCATTATACCAAATTATTGTCAATTTGGAGATTATGTACTTAGAATTTATTTCATGCGCTTATTGGTTACCAAAGTAATTCCAAATTGGTGAAAAAGTTGACTATTAACCAGAGGTCGCTTGTTCGATCCCCGTACTGTACAAACATGTTTGTGCATAATTATGTCTGTTTGTACTGGTCTGGGTGTTATATGTATTTATTTAAGTTTATTTGTAATACCACTGTTGATTCTGTTACTGTAACACAAGTGCTTAAGCTACTTACCACGGAGTCAGATCAACGTATGTGATGATGTTTTATAAAAAAGTTTAAAAAATAATGGAACAAGGTAAAATATTGCACTTTCTCTGCTTGGACGTATGCTTGACCGATAGTGAATGCCTTCGTCATTAAGTCAACCATTGTAGACAAGTTTGTGCAAAAGTTTCAAAATAAAACTTTTTCAATATTATACTCGTATTATCGACATCATCGAGTGCTACGTGTCCTATCCCTAGTTCTATTGAATAATACTTCAGTAATCCACTATAGTAAATAAATCTTCACTCGCGTAAATGGACCAACGCGCATTTGAATTTGTCTTACTACAAGAAAATCTACGCCAGTCCTAAATGTTTTGGCACTTACGACGTTTTTTATATGTAACGTCTATCAATGAGGGCAATGACCTCAATGTAATAGTCACGAGATTCCGAACTGAAACATATCGGCGCCAAATGTGTTTTCGTGAGTTGTGTCACCCACCCCCGCTTATACATATTTAGTGTTGTCATATTTTGACGTGACAACGTCTTATAAATTGGTTTGCCGGGTGACACTTCAAGAAACTGCGTTACGCTGCTCCGCTCACGTTCCGCGCGAGAGAGACAGAGCGAGAGAGAGAGAGAGAGAGATAGGCATACACACCGGTTCATGTTATACGAATGAATATTCACATTAAAATTATTTTACCACTCAAAGTCGTTGTCACGTAAAACTTTCGCGCGTATACCGACTTTACAGGCAACCAATTTTTTAATAGATATCAAATTCTTTTCATCGGGACACAAAGTGCTTGAAATAAATCAATTAATTAAAATTTAACGTATCAGTTTTCATTGATGCCTACTGATAGTCCTGTCACATAGGTATATATATATATAAATATATATACAGCAACATCGCATACATTGATCTGACTCCGTGGTAAGTAGCATAAGCTCTTGTGTTACTGATGTTAGAATCAACAGTGGTATTACAAATAAACTTTAATAAATACGTATAACATCCAGACCAGTACAAATAGACATGTTCATGGACACAAATGTTTGAACAGCGTGTGCGGGGACCGAAACCGCGACCTCTTGGTTAATAGTCAACTTCTGGCCATTACACCAAAGTGGTCGTCAAATTATAGTTAATTATAATTAAAGTTACATTCAAATGAAATCACCACTAGTGTTCTTTGCACCTTTTGGCTTTACCAATTAACATAAAATTAACTATTGACTTTTTAATTTAAAAATAGATTTTGTAGTTTAACGTTATCGAGCGCATGAATCATAGTACATATTTACTATTATAACTTCACCTTTCGAAGAGATCATGATGATGATCGGCCAGCAGTATCCGTTTCGTTTGTCAGTGCCCGAAATAAGAATAATTTCCCTTCGTCTCGTTAACGGGGCCTTAAAAAGACGAAAACATCATAAATAAGCGTCTAAAAAGAGTTAACACACTCTTTACGATCTCTATAAATTGGTATCAACTTCAAAACAACACATTAACAACCTTATTTTTAACTATGTAAAGTTGAATACCGATTTGTAAGATTTTGTTTGATAAGCAGACTAAACCGGTTCGCGCCGGTTCGATGCAGTTCGACTTGCGGCCGGAATATTGTTGTAAATAACGGATTATAAGCTATTAGTTGCGGTTCCGCCAAAAATCCGGTGGTAAATCGATTCGGTAATCTGTGCAACGAATGGTACTTGCTCATGAAATGTATTACTTAGGTAGCTTGGTTTTATTAGATCCGTCATAAGTCAAATTGACTACCAATCGTTTGCATTTGGGATAAAACAGACATCTATGAGGTCCTGGTTTCGATCCCCGGATGAAGACAATGTTGGAGACCAATTTTCAATGTTGTCACGGGCTTACGCATCTGGGTGTCTGCGGTATCTTCACTGTTTCTTATTCCCATAACACAAGTGCTCAAGCTACTTACTTTGGGACCAGAGCAAAAATGGTGATGTTGTAAATGTAAAACAGTAAATAAATAAATAAACAACATACATTGATCTGACTCCGTGGTAAGTAGCTTAAGCAATTGTGTCACAGATATCAGAATCAACAGTGGTATTACAAATAAACTTAAATAAATTTATATAATACCCAGACCAGTACAAACAGACATGTTTATGCACACAAATGTTTGTATAGTGCGGGGATCGAACCCGCGACCTCTTGGTTAATAGTTAACTTCTTGACCATTACACCAAAGTCGACGTCATGTTGACGTCATTTTTTGTTATTATTTTTTATTAATAGACCCTAGACAAGATTTAATTGCATCGATGGCAATTGTAATCAACATCGTTAAGTTAACCCGACTAGATAGCGAAGGATAGTCATTCTCATATTCTTCGTCATGTACTATGCAATAAAACTTTGTCTTCAAACGTAATTACCAGGATTACAGGTTGGGTTCTTCTTTTATGGTTAAAAATTACATTTTACATAAATGTACATACGCATTAATCTTTTTTGATGACACGTTTCAGCGTAAGCACGCGATGGGGTACCTACCTAATGTAATTAAAAGGATATTTGGCTTAATGACACTGGATCTGTTATCTTGGTCAGCAAAACATGAATTTTAATATTATTATGGCCTCCTGAAATGTTTGACGATAAGACGGAAGTAAGCCGCTTAGTATAGGGTTGTTTGAGGTTTAAGTTTTAAGTCGCTTTCAGTAAAATTACTTACATCAGGCTTCATACTAACATGTCAAGCAAGTTGCCCCTCACTCTCCTGAAAAACATTATGGTACTGAAGAGTGAAAATAAAACTTAGGGCAACGAGAAGATATGACGGCGCCAAGTAGCCGAACGGTATTCACATACATTTTCTCGTTGACGTGACGGTGACGGCATCGGCAGTGGTGTCCAAACGCCCTTATGTCAACTTAGCATCTATATTTATTAAGATATTATATAAAGGCGAGTGAATATCTAGCTCGTTGGTGTAGTGGCAAAGTTCCTGCCTTACATCCAAGAGGTCCTGGGTTCAAATCCCAGGTCGAGCCAAAATTGTTTCTGAGATTTTCTGTCATGAATTTCTCCAAAAACAGCTCGGAGTCGGGAAGTTGGCGGTGTTACACCCCCGTGCCTCAGAAAGCACGTAATGCCGTGGGTCCTGCGCCTGGTCTCTTTCCGGTCATGTCGGATTGCCGTCTCACCAAACTTTGAGGGTGATGGAACAGTGAGTGCACCAGTGTATTGCGCTCACACTTGTGCACTATAATATCTCCTTCGTAGTTGGCTGATCTCTGTAGAGATTGGCTGCCGTGGTCGAAATCGGCCAGGAGGACTTTTAGAGATATGAAAAGTGAGAATTTGGGACTTTGGTGACTTTGGGATAATAGATGCGTAGCTTAATATTACCTAAGTGATTCTTTTAAAAGCAACGAGCGAAAGCTACTAAAATATGGCAACAAAAGAGTCGGAAGAGGAAGTGGCAAGATGAAATGGCAATCTGGCGGCGTGTCACAGTCGCGCCATCAAGATATATAAATAAAGTGGGGATCACAATACACAGCTTTCGAGGGGACATAGTACAGAAAATTGAGTATATTGATTACGTAAAGACATAAGATTTATGTCCTTTTTTACAAAACGTTTAATGTCTAAAATTACGATATACGAGTAGACCTAGTGTTGTCATTAACTACCTAAGCGTGAAATCTGAAGTTGCTATTATCTAAATATGTGCCAACAACGATCAGGGCAAGTCGCAAATTTCTGACTGAAGATATGTAAATTCGCTTTTCAATTCAATTCAATTGATTTTATTTCAGGCAGAGCCCATATAATGTTAGTATATAAAATCACTTATAACTAAGGTTAGTAAATAATATACATTAAAGATGGGTATGAGAGACAACACACTGGTGACTCCCACCGATCCACAAAGACCCTCAGGATCTTTGTGGATCGGTGGGAGTCTTTACCATCGACACGTTAAAAAGAAGATCATCTAATGGTCATTCTCAATATCCTATCTACCTACCGTTTACTGAAAGTTAAGTTACTGTTTCTTTCATACAAAGGTATCTGAGGTGTCAGATTTTTTTATGAAAGTGACAGTTATGTAACTTTCAGTCAACGGGAGATCGCAAATTCGTCATGATCCTTCGAGAACTCCTCCATAACCGTCGGTTTCGGGTACATCTTCGCTCAGACAAGAGTCGTTGGAGGTCACAAAGGAACGGCTAAAGGAACTACTTAACTACCTAATTACATATCGATTCATAAGTATGACTTTTGTTAATAAAATAACTTAGGAAGTCGTTATAGCACAAATTAAGGACTGTTTTTTAAACTCATAGAATTTACCCGTTGACGTTGTCTGTTTTACCATCCAAAGTAATAGGTAATTTCAAAACTCATTACTGCATTTCGGCACTGTATTATTAAACACTTAAATGCTTTCTTTGATTAATCCTTTATTTTCAAAAATTAGCTCGAAATCGTAAACATCAAAAATAAATAGAAGGCACTTTGCGTTGTTTACACAAACATGGCGTTTTTGTGCCCCCAAAAACACTTCCTTGTAAATCTGAGCCGTTTTCCTCTTTTATTTAAGCGTGATAAATCATTTCACGCTCCCCCGGCGCGTCTAATATTAAAACAAGGGTTAATATTTTAAAAATTTCGCGCCGCCCTGATGGCTGATTTAATATTCCATCTGCGACGGACAAACGGACTGACCGACGGTTAAATATTAAAGCTTAGTCACAGTACACATTGGAGGCAGTAACTTATCATCTTTCTTAATTTTTCTTAACCTACGTTCTCACAATTTACTACGTTCGCGGCTAATTCGCGACGACGCACAATTTTCAGGACCAGAACACCCGCATACACACTCTCATTAGGAAACTTTCTATGATGTTTGAAATGAAAAACATCAGGCAATTAGTCACATAGATTTTGTTTCACAAACGAGAAGTCCACGGTTATCGCTAATAGGCTATATGACACCACCAATCGTTGACATACTCTTTATTATCGGTCAAAACGGTCTGCCTCCATAGATTTTGTACGGGAATACATGATTGTGACGTCTCGGTAATGTACCAGAAATCGGAATCAATTGACCGAATATTTATAAAATTTCGTGCGTTTAATAATTGGTTTCTACAGCTTTTTGGAAATATACTGGTTGTTTTAACTTCACGGCTATATTTTTTAAACGCCATGGTCATGAAAATATTTAAGATTATCATGCCGGTTTCAATATTCTATCTCCCGATCTTCTTCTTCTTCTTAGC
Source organism: Pyrausta despicata (assembly GCA_963921415.1). Lineage (NCBI taxonomy): Eukaryota > Metazoa > Arthropoda > Insecta > Lepidoptera > Crambidae > Pyrausta > Pyrausta despicata. The sequence continues at coordinate 757,274 of OY992863.1, forward strand.
GTGTCGATGGAACACGAGAAATTATATCGTGGCAGCCCAGAATTCAGCCACTCGTATGGCGGATCGACTGCAGTTCATTAAATCCGCTGGCGTGCAGGTGTTGGGGCACGCCGGGCACGATGTTAAGTATGCCATAGTTTGCACTGCACCGCAAACACAGTCCACATCGGAGCTTGCCGAAAATCCCCACCTGGCCATGTTCTCCTTACTTTGACCAACCTGAGTCCGTAGCCTGTTTAAGGACTTCCAGATCGGCCATGGTAGATCATGTCCAGGAGGGAGATTCTCGGCAAGTGGGACAAAGGGAGTAGGCAGAGAAGCGTTTTCGCGCCAAAGGTCACGTCTGGCCTGTACTGGTTCGGTAGAAAGTGGGGCGACACACTTAATAAAACTGCGACGACTTTTTAGCCTTTGCGGCACTGAGACATAGTCGTGCATAAGGTGCCGTGAGTCGCGATCTGCGTTTGCCCTTTCAGTAGAGCTAGCTACGGCCCTGCGGACTTCCGGAGGTGCTATACCAGCTAGTGGATATAGCATTGACACTGGGGTATGTTTAAGACAACCAGTGATGACCCGGCAGGTGTCATTCAGGGCTACATCCACTAACCTGGCATGAGCGGAGCGGCTCCAAACAGGGGATGCGTACTCGCCAGCTGAGAAGGCGAGCGCTAGCCCTGTCGTCCGCAGCACGTGCGGCGTGGCTCCCCATTTGGTGGTAGTTAGGCGACGCAGTAAGTTATTCCGCGAGTGCACTTTCTTCTTGGCGTCATCGCAGGTCTGCTTGTAAGTAAGAGATCTGTCTAGCGAAACGCCAAGATATCTCGGATAGTTGTTGTGCGAGATTGGTACCCCTTGCCACACAATATTGAGCTTACGTCTCGCTTCTCTGTTGCGCAGGTGGAATGCACAAGACTCCGTTTTACTCGGGTTTGGCTTCAGTGAGTTCGCCTCGTAGTAGCGACTCAGATTATTGAGAGCTACAGTTAGGTTAGCCTCAATTTCTTCAAACTTGGAGCCTTGTGATGTTAGTGCCAGATCGTCGGCGTATAAGAAGCGGGACGTATTTATGCTGGATGGTTGATCGTTGGTGTAGATGTTAAAGATGAGCGGCGCCAGGACACTGTCCTGAGGAAGGCCGTTCCTTTGTGACCTCAAACGACTCTTGTCTGAGCGAAGATGTACCTGAAACCGACGGTTATGGAGGAGTTCTCGAAGGATCATGACGAATTTGCGATCTCCCGTTGACTGAAAGTTACATAACTGTCACTTTCATAAAAAAATCTGACACCTCAGATACCTTTGTATGAAAGAAACAGTAACTTAACTTTCAGTAAACGGTAGGTAGATAGGATATTGAGAATGATGAAGATCCTGAGGGTCTTTGTGGATCGGAGGGAGTCTTTACCATCGACACGTTAAAAAGAAGATCATCTAATGGTCATTCTCAATATCCTATCTACCTACCGTTTACTGAAAGTGAAGTTACTGTTTCTTTCATACAAAGGTATCTGAGGTGTCAGATTTTTTTATGAAAGTGACAGTTATGTAACTTTCAGTCAACGGGAGATCGCAAATTCGTCATGATCCTTCGAGAACTCCTCCATAACCGTCGGTTTCAGGTACATCTTCGCTCAGACAAGAGTCGTTGGAGGTCACAAAGGAACGGCCTTCCTCAGGACAGTGTCCTGGCGCCGCTCCTCTTTAACATCTACACCAACGATCAACCATCCAGCATAAATACGTCCCGCTTCTTATACGCCGACGATCGGGCACTAACATCACAAGGCTCCAAGTTTGAAGAAATTGTGGCTAACCTAACTGTAGCTCTCAATAATCTGAGTCGCTACTACGAGGCGAACTCACTGAAGCCAAACCCGAGTAAAACGGAGTCTTGTGCATTCCACCTGCGCAACAGAGAAGCGAGACGTAAGCTCAATATTGTGTGGCAAGGGGTACCAATCTCGCACAACAACTATCCGAGATATCTTGGCGTTTCGCTAGACAGATCTCTTACTTACAAGCAGACCTGCGATGACGCCAAGAAGAAAGTGCACTCGCGGAATAACTTACTGCGTCGCCTAACTACCACCAAATGGGGAGCCACGCCGCACGTGCTGCGGACGACAGGGCTAGCGCTCGCCTTCTCAGCTGGCGAGTACGCATCCCCTGTTTGGAGCCGCTCCGCTCATGCCAGGTTAGTGGATGTAGCCCTGAATGACACCTGCCGGGTCATCACTGGTTGTCTTAAACATACCCCAGTGTCAATGCTATATCCACTAGCTGGTATAGCACCTCCGGAAGTCCGCAGGGCCGTAGCTAGCTCTACTGAAAGGGCAAACGCAGATCGCGACTCACGGCACCTTATGCACGACTATGTCTCAGTGCCGCAAAGGCTAAAAAGTCGTCGCAGTTTTATTAAGTGTGTCGCCCCACTTTCTACCGAACCAGTACAGGCCAGACGTGACCTTTGGCGCGAAAACGCTTCTCTGCCTACTCCCTTTGTCCCACTTGCCGAGAATCTCCCTCCTGGACATGATCTACCATGGCCGATCTGGAAGTCCTTAAACAGGCTACGGACTCAGGTTGGTCGAAGTAAGGAGAACATGGCCAGGTGGGGATTTTCGGCAAGCTCCGATGTGGACTGTGTTTGCGGTGCAGTGCAAACTATGGCATACTTAACATCGTGCCCGGCGTGCCCCAACACCTGCACGCCAGCGGATTTAATGAACTGCAGTCGATCCGCCATACGAGTGGCTGAATTCTGGGCTGCCACGATATAATTTCTCGTGTTCCATCGACACGCTAAGAAGAAGAAGAAGATCGGGAGATAGAATATTGAAACCGGCATGATAATCTTAAATATTTTCATGACCATGGCGTTTAAAAAATATAGCCGTGAAGTTAAAACAACCAGTATATTTCCAAAAAGCTGTAGAAACCAATTATTAAACGCACGAAATTTTATAAATATTCGGTCAATTGATTCCGATTTCTGGTACATTACCGAGACGTCACAATCATGTATTCCCGTACAAAATCTATGGAGGCAGACCGTTTTGACCGATAATAAAGAGTATGTCAACGATTGGTGGTGTCATATAGCCTATTAGCGATAACCGTGGACTTCTCGTTTGTGAAACAAAATCTATGTGACTAATTGCCTGATGTTTTTCATTTCAAACATCATAGAAAGTTTCCTAATGAGAGTGTGTATGCGGGTGTTCTGGTCCTGAAAATTGTGCGTCGTCGCGAATTAGCCGCGAACGTAGTAAATTGTGAGAACGTAGGTTAAGAAAAAATTAACAAAGATGATAAGTTACTGCCTCCAATGTGTACTGTGACTAAGCTTTAATATTTAACCGTCGGTCAGTCCGTTTGTCCGTCGCAGATGGAATATTAAATCAGCCATCAGGGCGGCGCGAAATTTTTAAAATATTAACCCTTGTTTTAATATTAGACGCGCCGGGGGAGCGTGAAATGATTTATCACGCTTAAATAAAAGAGGAAAACGGCTCAGATTTACAAGTAAGTGTTTTTGGGGGCACAAAAACGCCATGTTTGTGTAAACAACGCAAAGTGCCTTCTATTTATTTTTGATGTTTACGATTTCGAGCTAATTTTTGAAAATAAAGGATTAATCAAAGAAAGCATTTAAGTGTTTAATAATACAGTGCCGAAATGCAGTAATGAGTTTTGAAATTACCTATTACTTTAGATGGTAAAACAGACAACGTCTGCAACGGGTAAATTCTATGAGTTTAAAAAACAGTCCTTAATTTGTGCTATAACGACTTCCTAAGTTATTTTATTAACAAAAGTCATACTTATGAATCGATATGTAATTAGGTAGTTAAGTAGAGTTCAGATATCTTGTACCCAAGATGTTTAGACCAAGTTATTCTAATAAAATACTACCCGTTTTTTCTTGTTTCCTCAAGGAATAGGAAACAAGCACGTCACCGCTGATACGTGTTTAAGTAAGTTACACTTCGAAATACACGATACAAAATACATTTCTTCGCAAGGGTGTGACAAAATACAGTCGACCACCCTTCAAATTAAACACTACACGCATCTTACGCAGTGGAGCATAGCAGCGATTTTACAACGAACATGGAATTTATGATGCACTGGCGATTGTACGTCAACGTCAGCCGAGGTAGATGTTACTTCACACTCAGAATATTAAAAGTGCCTTTGAAACGCTTCCTGTATGAGGAATGTAATCGAAAATGTATTTCTAAAGGAAAATGGGACAGTTGATGGACGGTGTCAGTGATTGACAAAAATATATAAAGATAAAAGTATGTAACTAACAGGAAAAAAGATATCATCGCATCGTAAGATCTTTCAAACTATTTCATTTAAAAGTAAATGTTGTACGTGCTAGTTCGGTTTTTCCTTCTCAAGACAAACTGACATTGTGTAGATGTTACAGCGGTTAATCAGACTGAAAAACAAGCCAAAAATAGATTGTATGTAAAAAATGGAGGGCCCAGTATGATACAATTGTGACTCCCACAATTGTACGTAAGAATTGAAGGGCCAGTGATACAATTGTTGGCATTTGAATTTTCCAAGATGGCGGCGGAAAATCTGGAAAATTATAGCATATTCGTAATTTGCGGTCCCAAATAACCTAAGATTCAAGTTTTTAATTTTAACATTTCTCTGTAGTTTACGCGCCGGTCCGAAAGGGTAAATTGAGTCTTGTTTCTGACATATTTTGTTTGTTTGCATGTCCTTAGTGTAACGCTAACTTAACTGAGAAGTTCCATTTCACGTAAAAAGGTTAAGACTCAAGAGCCAAGAGTCTAAACTACTTTCGCCTAAACAAAAAAGAGAATAATGTAACAAGTATTTCCCGGTAGTCACTACATTTTCTCCTTTATAACCTTTATACTGCTATAAACAAGAACCATCCAATCCAGCAACATTAATAATAGCAAACTAATATCCATTAATATCGGCCCATTTTACGATAGCAATCACAGAAAAGGCAATTAACAAAACAGACCCGAATCGCGGTAACATTAAATGACATGACGGGTAGGGTGACCACAACATCAGCTTATGTGTGGTAACCATGTATGGTCGCGGTCTGAAAGTGTTACCAGTTTTGTAAATTCGATTCTTTAACTCACTTCTATTACTAAAGTCCAAAATGCTACAACTAATTACTTGTAATTTCGAAAAGACAACACTTAAAAAAATATTTTCGGCTCCGGTCATCGGGGAGGAATCGAACCCCCGACCTTTGGAAGTCCGGTCCAATGCTCTGACCACTGAGTTACCGAGAACCTTAATGGAGTCGTTGAATTTTGTGAGTGCTTTTAACGCTTTGAGCCAGCGTATGTTTCATCAATGATTGTGGGAATCATTGTGGGAGACACCCACAAATCACCCGAGAGAAATATTTTTACAAATATTTAACAATCGGTTACGATGAAAAAAAAAACTTAACAAATAAAATTACTTGTAACTTTTTAAAATATAATCAAATTGATTGACTCATTGAGAATAAAAAATAAGTTTTTGATCACTTTTTAGTAATGGAAATATTTTATTTATTCCTTAAAATGTCAGTTATGTAGTCAGTGTCAATCAACCTCATAAAGGAATGTTTCATTAAATTAATATGAAATAGACATTTAGAACTTGGGACTTAAATGTGTTCAAGCAATTGTGATTTAAGATGGTAAACATTTTCATATCGCGACCGTACTTATGTATCTGGAACGTTTGTCTGGAAATTTGTTTAATAATATCCTTTTTGACCCCAAAAAGACGTGTCCAGTTTACTGACCAGTAAACTTGCAGTGATAGTTCCAAACGTAATTTATTGATTTTTCTCGAAAATTTACAATAATTAACGTATTTTTCTAGTACATTACATTATTATTTGCTCCTCAGAATTCATATTATATTTCGCAGCTTCATTCTTTGCGATTTATGCACATGTTGTAGTGGCGCCCCCAAGCGTCACCCGTGCACGGACTTAAAAGTTTTTTTTAATGATTAATAATTACATATTCAGTTCATCAGTTGCTTATATTAGGAAAATAGTAACATGACCAATTTCAGTCGGTCGTTTGGCTAATAATCCAATTTCTGTGTCTGTTTCCTTACTGCTTCTTTTCAGACGAAGCTTCAGCGTAATTCTGCCCAAATAAATAAATAAACAAATAAATGACGACCGCTTGGTGCAGTGGTCCACACGTCGGACTTCTAAAACCAAGGGTCGCGGGTTCGATCCCCGCACAGTACAAGCGTAAGTGTGCATGGACATGTGTGTTTGTACTGGTCTGGGCGTTTTCTATCTATAATATGTATTAATTTACAAAAAAAGTATTTAAGTACTTACATTAATTTTGAAAATAATTGGTCTTATTTTTTATTTTTAAATTCATTAATTCTCAAACTTGCCACAACTTCTTGGTAACTAGATCAAAAGTTCGTTTTTAAGCATTATAACTACCATCCATATAACGTAACACACCTAGTATGCAAATGTCAATAAATGAAATGAAATGAAATGAAGTATGTTTATCTTTTGTCTAGTACCCATAACACAAGCCTCGTAGCTTACTTTGGGACTAGAGAATTGGTGTGATTGTTGTAAAAAAAAAATCACAATAATCACACCAATTCTCTAGTCCCAAATAAAGCCACGAAGCTTGTGTTATGGGTACTAGACAACGGATAAACATACTTAAATACTTTTTTTATGTCTTTTTTTATGTAAGTAAATACATATTATACATAGAAAACACCCAGACCAGTACAAACACACATGTTCATGCACACTTATGTTTGTACTGTGCGGGGATCGAACCCGCGACCCTTGGTTTAGAAGTCCGACCTGTGGACCACTGCACCAAGCGGTCGTCAAAAGCTCTTACATATCGATGTGACTTAAGTTAGTACTACATAACTTGAAGGGCAGAGCTCCAAACTTTCTCACTGTCCGTGACATTTGACGTAGCGTGTCAGTCCGTAGGGGGCGGCTACAAGCAGGCTAATGGCAGTTCTGTGTTTCGCGGAATGTTGCGAGAGCACCGCTAAGGGGTTAACGCGAACATGACTCGCCTTGTGTGTCAAGGTAGTCTGAAGTACTATTTTGGGAGTCCTGTTTTATCCTTGTGATTGATACATTCTAATGGAGTGGGCAAAATATGTAGGCTAAACAATACGGGTAGGTGGCAGCACAATGCAGCTAATGGCGTTAGGTAGGGTGTGGAAAGAGTGGTGATGCCGTAATATTTATTTGAAAAGGCTTGAAGAACATTGAGAACATAAAATCTCTTAAGTTCCGTACTTTGGACCTTCACTGTCATAGGCAATAATATCTTAGCAATCATAAATAGAATTTCTACTGAATTTTACACACAAAGAAAGAAAAAGTGTTCCACCAGCTTGGGATCCTGTTTTAGCCAAGACTCAAGCTCTTAAGATACTGTTAGCTCATTTTGTGTGGCTAGGAACGTAACTCAATAAAGAAGCTCAAGATAGCACAACGAGCGATGGAGAGGGCTATGCTCGGTATTTCTCTACGAGATCGAATCAGAAATGAGGAGATACGTAGAAGAACTAAGGTAACCGACATAGCCTTGAAAATCAGTAAGCTCAAGTGGCAATGGGCAGGGCACATAGCGCGAAGAACTGATGGCCGTTGGGGCAGAAAAGTTCTGGACTGGAGACCCTTCGACCAAAAGCGCAGCGTAGGACGTCCACCGACAAGATGGACAGACGACCTTGTAAAGATCGCAGGATCACACTGGATGCGGACCGCTTGTGATCGGTCGATGTGGAAAACTGTGGGGAAGGCCTATGTTCAGCAGTGGACGTCCTTTGGCTGATAATGATGATGATGATGATAGTAGTTTACAATATTTTCAAGACTATGTAATGACAACAAACACCTTAGTCTACCTGTGACCACGGACGCTGAAAAGGGTCTGAAACGTCAGGTTACAATAACATGTTAATATATCGCGAAATAATCCGTGAAAAGTGTTTCATTTCAATGTCTACTGTTTGCGTAAACCAAAGAAACAAATAAATTTTCTCTTAATATTCTTTTTTCTTATTATTCTCCCTCAAGCGTTATTTCAATTAAGTATATAGAGCCCTTCAAAGACTGGTTTTAAGTACCTAGTAAACAAAGAACTTAGGTACTTAGCTTCTAAGCGGTTTGCGATATCTGCGCGGGGTCATCGCCCGCCCCAGTTTCGGTTGCCATGCGCGCAGGCGCAGATCACTATTTATAGGTAGCGGCTGTTACAGCTTACATCTGGATAAGGACAATCGTGAAAAGAGCAAAGAAATCTTTTTAAAATGTTGTGCAGACGATTAGATTACCAGCAGTAGTACTTACACTATGTAACATTTTATATTTTTTTAATCACCCGGTCATAAAACTCTTTAGTTCAAAAAAAAAAACCTAAATAATAACAATCTTGACAATCTCCGGTCGAGTGTCGGCCTCCATCATTGAGGTCCCTTTCCGAATCCCGAACGGAAAAATACTGAAAACCATTTTGGAAATTGTCATGAAATTGGGTGTTTCTAGTATCTTCAGTGTTCCTAAATTTCCAGAATAAATGCTTTTGTTTGTTGTTTTATTTTGAATGCGTTGTTTTCACGTGATAACAATTTTATCCAAATATAATTCAAATCTTTGGTAATTTAGGAATGAAAACGATCAGATGCTCCGAAAAGTAATTTTTCCCATAGAAATGCGTTGTTTTCCCGCGGTCAAAAGTAACTCATGTCTTTTTTTAAGTCTCAAACTATCTCATTACCAAATTTAATTTAAATCTGTTCAGTAGTTTAGGCTTTAAAGCGATCGGCCCACTTGAATTTACCCATGGAAAAGCGTCATTTTCTCGCGGTAAAAAGTAGCTTTTGTCCTTTCTCGGGTATCAAAACATCTCCATACCAAATTTCATGCAAATTGGTTGAGTAGTTTAGGCCTGATTGAGTAACAGACAGACAGACAGAATTACTTTCGCATTTAATATTAATAGTATGGATTTATTAACTTTGTCAACAATGGTGAAGCTATTATAACGCGTCACTTATTCGTACTTTTATCAAAATTTTATTCAGCCACTTTCTATTTTAACTCCATATAAAAACCAGCAGCTGGAAACACCGTTCTCATGCCAAAATCGCAAGCCTTTGACACGATTGTGCAACAACAATGTTTCGCACTCAGCCCCATTAATTGCTAAAGAAGAATAATGAAGTGTGTCGACACGGGCCCTGTAGAATAGATCGCTCGAAGGCCGAGCGTGCAGGTGAATGACCGAACGACAAGCTAAGTTGGCTCAGTAGGACTATCCGCCGTCATAGTTGCTATTAAAAATATGCAATATATAGGTTACATTAACTTACTTCACAACATGACATATATTGATCTGAGTCTGTGGTAAGTAGCTTAAGCACTAACAGATATCAGAATCAACAGTGAAATTACAAATATACTTATATAAATACATAAATAACACCCATGCCAGTGTAAATAGAGATGTTCATGCATACAAATGTTTGTACAGAGCGGGGATTGAACCCGCGACATCTTGGTTAATAGTCAACTTCTTGACTATAAGAAATTATCATCAATTTTTGGCCTTGTCTCCTACCACTGACAGCTTACAAATCCACTGAAAGCCTACCTCAAAGGCTAAAAAGTCGTCGCAGTTTTATAAAGTGTTTCGCCCCACTTTCTACCGAACCAGCACAGGCCAGACGTGATCTTTGGCGCGAAAAAGCTTCTCTACTCACTTTGTCCCCCTTGCCGAGAATCTCCCGCCTGGACATGATCTTCCAATGCCGATCTGGAAGTCCTTAAACAGGCTTCGGACTCAGGTTGGTCGAAGTAAGGAGAACATAACAAGGTGGGGGTTTTCGGCAAGCTCCCATGTGGACTGTGTTTGCGGTGCATTGCAAACTATGGCGTGCCCCAACACCTGCACGCCAGCGGATTTAATGAACTGCAGCCGATCCGCAATACAAGTGGCTGAATTCTGGGCTGCCACGGTGTAATTCCTGGTGTTCCATCGACACGCTAATAAGAAGAAGAATGCCCTAAAAATATATCGGGTATATTAGTTCTTCTAATGTGACGTACCTCTGTCGTGGCGTATGTAATTATGTAGTTATTCGTTTTCTTAAAACGTGTGTTCTGTGAACTAAGGCTGCCGAATCCATTTATGTTGTAGCGTGCACTATGAACAGGAACCCAAGTATAACCTCGCAACAAGTGCTAGTACAAAGTTGATGATTCTTAACTCTCTGTTCTAAAAGCATATGGGAACAGATACATGGCTGTGATGTGTACAAAATGAAGTTCAAAGTAGATACTTAAGTTATATATTAGTAAAAGTAATTACTTGTTCTACTCTCAAGTGATTTTCATACCAGTAATTCTAAATTTGGCTGATTATAAACAAATATAATATAAATATTAATTGTGCCTAATAATAATTGTGCCTAAGTTATTTAAAAAATTTAAATAACTTAGGCACAATTATCTATCTCTATATATATAAAATTCTCGTGTCACAATGTTTGTTCCCTTACTCCTCCGAAACGGCTTGACCGATTCTCATGAAATTTTGTGAGCATATTGAATAGGTCTGAGAATCGGCCAACATCTATTTTTTATACCCCTTAGTGATAAGGGTTGTCCACAATAATTTATATGGCAAAACAACGTTTGCCGGGACAGCTAGTCTATAATATAAAAATAAGTCGGGTTTTCCTTCCTGACGCTATAACTCCAGAACGGCTGAACCGATTTAAATAATTCTACTCTCGAAATATTCGTGGAAGTCTAGAGAAGGTTTAAAAGATCAGTTTTTTTTTAAAAAAGCAATTGCCAAGACTACGTCTGACGGGCACACTAGTTATTATAAAAAGTATTGACTTATTCACTATTATTTATTTAAATCATTAGCATTTTCTGCCATTCAAGCAAATGATTTACGTTTCTGTTAAACAAGTTTTTTTGGTCTTGACACTAGTTTTCTAAACATAAATCTAATAAATTGGCAAATAAGAACGAACATTTCGCACGATGGGACATTTTAATCTGAACTGACTGAAGCGGCTTCTGGGATCACAGCTGTCGTTGAGACAACACTCATTTGCAATTCTTAGGAACATTATTTTGATGGAAGAAAAGCAATGTCTTGTCTCCCCTGGCTTAGCTTTACAAACGAAATCAAAACTTAATAGTATTATTCAACTATTCCCGAAATCCGTTTTGGTATGGTCAATTCCTTTTTTTTAACTCTATAGTTAGGTAATATAGTTATTATATTTTCGTAAAGCAGTTAAAATATATTTAACATATTTGTTTTACTAAAGAGTTTTCTTATGTGATAATACGTCATAGAAGATTTATCAGTATCGAAATACATACTTAAGGGTTTACTTAACTGCGTGTAAAAGAAGGTTTGATGGTTTTAGCAGATGTTCCGTGGAAAATCATTTTTAAATACTGCAATTATTTAAATTTAGTATACATTTAAATAAATAATATGTAGTTTAGTTAATAATATACTTAGCACCTAGTTATCTACATTTTATGTGCGAATTCTCCAGCTCCCTTTTTTTCCGACACCAATATTTTTTTCTGCATTTCCACGCGGTTGACCGGTAGAGAATGCTTCATGGCATTAAGGCAGCCAATTGTATCACGGTGCAATAAAGTATAAATAAATAAATTGTAACATTAAATATGCAGGACATAAATGACGAAACTACGTTTACGAGACCGCACATTCTGTGTCACCAAGTCGTAAAGATCGGAATTCGCTTCCCGGCGCCTTCATGACATTTCAATGTTTTCGCGACAGGAAACATCTTTGATAAATGTCTTTTGAGTTTAATTTGTCGCTTTTTAAATTACTCGGTGATAGTTATTTGGTGACCTACATTGCCTATGTTCACATAGGCTCGCGGGCGCGGTTGCAGGCGCGGTGACGATATATCAATCACATGAAGTGAGGTGCTTGTGGCGCAGCGGTTTAAGCAACCTACGGCGCGGTCATGTTTGGGATGGGTGACCATTCTGACCATAAAAGTGACGTCTATTTACAAGCATCTCCGTGCTTTGGAAGGCACGTTTAGCTGTTGGTCCCGGTTAATATCGATAGATATTAGTCGTTAAGCCTGATCGAAAGCCCTCGGGCGTCTTAATAACATTAACAGTAAGGTTGGTCACTTACCTTACACACACCCCTCCACCAATCCGCACTGAGGAGTATGGCTCGCACCACCTCATAGTTGAGGTGAGGCCTGTGCCCAGCAGTGGGACGTGTATAGGTTGATGATGATGAAGTGATATCCAAGTATTAGCGTACAAAACGCACGTGCGATCTAAGTAGCGAGCTTGTGCCTGCGCCCGCGCATACTATATATTTCTATAGGAACAAACACTAAGAATTGAGTAAAAGTACCCCTATTTCTAACTTACATAGAGCTATTTATGCCAATTTCTGCACTGACGTTATATAAAGTCACTTTAGGTATAGGTGGCTTATTTGTTTTGTAATCAAAGCAAACCAGCTTTTCTTAACGTGACAATCTCTTTGCAATATATATTTACATGCTTTTATCCAGCTTGACTTGTCTCGTGTCTGTTATGTTAATAAACTTGGCAAGCTATATACCTATACGTTTAGTTTCATTGACAATGGACAATTAGATTATTAAAGCTTATTTGTTTTAGTATTTTTCGCGTTTACAACGCTATTTTTTAATTTCGAAAAGACAACACTTAAAAAATTCTTTTCGGCTCCGGTCATCGGGGAGGAATCGAACCCCCGACCTTTGGAAGTCCGGTTCAATGCTCTGACCACTGAGCTACCGAGAACCTTAATGGAGTCGTTGTAGCTCAGTGGTCAGAGCATTGAAAATTGGACCGGACTTCCAAAGGTCGGGGGTTCGATTCCTCCCCGATGACCGGAGCCGAAAAGAATTTTTTAAGTGTTGTCTTATTAAAGCTTGTTGAATTTTTAAATAAAATATTTTTTATCCCTTCACACTTGATAGAATAGAATAGAAAAAACCGGAGCCGGAGACGTTGTCCTGCCCGTTGCTTTTTATATTTTAAACCTTCCCTGGACTTTCACCAATATTTAAAGACTAAAATTATTGAAATCGGTTCAGCCGTTTTAACGAACAGCAATTAATTTTTATAAATAAGAAGATTATTATAGTGAGTGATTATTTTATTGACACACATTTTATGAAATAGCATCCACTCAGCAAATGCTACCGAATCGAGGATCCGTTGGCGCTGGTCTTCCGTAAATGCCGGAAAAGGAAACGAGAGAGTGCCGCCCGACGACAGCAAACATACATATTTAATAATAAAATATGACAAAAACAGAAAGAAAACATAGCCAAAACTGAAACATAACACTTGAGATTTAGCAGTGAATGAGTGAGATTAGTGCGTGTGTGTGTGCGTGCGTGCGTGCGTGTGTGTGTGTGTGTGTGTGTTCGTGTGTGTAAATGTCGTGAAGTGTTGAGTACGAGTGAGTATCCTACCTGATAAACTGTTACTACTACTACTAACTACCTTATATTTTGACTAGCGGCCATTCCAATCATTTACACTTGATTCCAACGAGTCCTCGTCAAACGGTGACCTGTTTTGTCACATTCTAGTGGGCAAGTCTGAATTTAGCTATTATCTATTAAATGTTCGAGTGCGTAAATACTTCACTTTGCGAATATTAAAATTCTAGGACAGGAATTCTGAGACGTTAGCAGCAATATTAGTATTTATTGTTGCGAACTGCTCGGCGTTAGAGATTACCTAGATGGTGCAGATGGATCACGTTTTGGTTAAAAGTATTTTGCCTTATTTTTTTATTATTATTTGGCATAGGTTTGCTCTTGACCCAAGACTAAGCCCGAGCGAGGAAAAGACTGAGTCTACGATGGAGCGAGCTCACCTAGAAGATGCCTGTTCACCCTAGATTTGATGATTTCTAGGTTGTTATTATAATTATTTACTAAATTGGTTCTCAATGTTTTTTTCATCCCATCTATTCGAAAAAGACGATTTTGGTCGCCTTTAAGTGCGCTCAAAGGTGATGCTTCTAAGCGACATAGGTACTATACTATTACTCTACTCTTTGCCACAGACTGTCCAGCGGGCAGAAATGAGATTTTGGTCCTCTTTATTGAAATAAGTGCGACCAAAAATTCTTTTGCTCGCACTTATTGAATTTGGAACATCTTAGAGTTTCCCGCCGAACGCAAGAGACTGGCTGGTTAGACGGCACGTCCGTCGACCCCGCCGCCGCCGCTGGCAACTGAGTAAAAAAAAAACGCGCGAACTACGGCCCGCGTTTTCATAAATTTTCACATTCAAGTTCTTGGTTTTGATAAATTATATAAAAATGAGTTCGTCAAGTGACAGTGATATGGAATTAACTCCTGAAAGTATAAGAACCGACGCAAAAAATGTGATGGAGCCGCTTTTTATTTTCTCATAGAGGGTGATGAAAAGTAGAGTCTATCATTTGAACGCAAATATATTTTTGGCTCGGGCGACGTACTTTGAATCCCTCGCTTCGTTCAGGATTCTACTTTAGAATCCCTCGCTACGCTCGGGATTCTACTCTAGTATCCCTCACTTCGCTCTGGATTCAAAAAAGCGCCCTCGCCGTAAAAATATTATTTTGCTTCCTCATGATACAATCTACTAGTTTTAAATTAAGTAAACAAAGTTACTCATCTTTTTAATTTTTGTCTTTAATTGCGGTTTTAAGTAATCAAATAACTATTGGAGAAGCCTTTGCTCAGTAGGCCTAGCAAGAATCACTATCGTAACGTTTTCGTATCGTTGAACTGTAACTTGTCAATTTGTACAGTAAACTCCCAGTTGCTGGCGCTTTGTCAATACGAATGCATTACGATAATTTTTCGTTCTAGGCCTACAACAGTGAGCGTCGTACGGCTAATATTATGGCGTTTTCATAAAATTATGAACTAAGGTTACGGACATAGCCTTAAGAATCAGTAAGCTCAAGTGGCAATGGGCAGGGCACATAGCGCGAAGAACTGATGGCCGTTGGGGCAGAAAAGTTCTGGATTGGAGACCTTTCGACCAAAAGCGCAGCGTAGGACGTCCACCGACAAGATGGACAGACGACCTTGTGAAGATCGCAGGATCACACTGGATGCAGACCGCTTGTGATCGGTCTATGTGGAAAACTGTGGGGAAGGCCTATGTTCAGCAGTGGACGTCCCTTGGCTGATAATGATGATGATGATGATGATAAAATTATGATCCTTCTGCGTTTTTTATTCTATGGCAAGAGTCCAGAGGCACAAATAGGTCGCTCCTATCGTCGCGCCTACGCACAAAATTTATACTCGACCTATTTTTGAACATCGACATTGATCTTTATCTTTATCAACAAAAAGCTCAATATCGCTTAACCTTCTTCAGCTGAGATTGTACGAACAATTTGCTAATATTTTTGGGAAACAATTTGAGCCATCTGTGTATTAGATATAGGGGTGATGATAAACAGGTGTTTAGGTGTGGTCTGTACAAATAATCTGTGTCCCACTTGGGCCGAGTCTCAGGAAGTGTCAGCAATAATTAATGGAATCAGTTTAAACCGGTTTTTAGCTGTTGTTTTTTTTCGACAGATTTGCGTTTGTGATATGAAATCAAATTTTGCGATGAGTCAAAATTAGATTCTGAAAATTTTAAAGGTTTTTTACCACTGGTACTTTAGGCGTAAAACTATGAGTGAAAGTGAGTTCCTACATACCAAATTTCATGGAAAATGGTGCGCGTAGTAGTTTAAGCGTGATTGAGTAACACACATACAGGCAGAGTTACTTCCGCATTTATAATATTAGCTTGGATGATTTATCATTCATCATTTAAACAAATATATTTTTCTGCCAGGCTTACAAGCGAAAAACTTTGCAAATCTATAGAAAGTCGAATAATTCTCGTCCAAAGTAGGAACAAAGAGTACCTCTCGTAAAACTTAAATAATGGCCAATTACGGCCTCTTCAGTTTGCGCCCTAATAAAAAACGAAGCATCACGCCAGAACACACAACTTGCCTAATTCCGAAGGAAAGAGGGAAATTGCCCTTTTGCTCGTATGAAGAAACCGATCCCGGCTTTGTTTAGTTAGAGTAAACAAATCAGTCAACATTTTTTAAATTTACTCGGGTTTTTGTTTTTTAATTATGCGGTGGTAGAGTTAATTTATAAGTTGGGACGTGTAAAAGTGCTACTTGTGAGTCTATTTACAAAAATAATTTGATTTTATTGATTTACTAGCGGACCCGGCAGACGGCGTCCTGCCCGCTGTTTTCGCTTTTTTTCTCATCGTTTAAACCAGCAAAATCGGTACGGCCGTTCTCGAGTTTAGGCGGGACTAACGAACAGCAATTCATTTATAAGATTGATTTTAATTTTTTCCACCTGGATGAAAAAAAAGCACATGACCAATATTTACCAATAAATAGTGAGTAGGAAAACATAGTTTTCTAATTTTTTACTTTTGAGCTTCACCGCAGTCGGGTAACAGGAATTGCCCAATCAAAAAGAAAGTGGTTACGAACAGTAACAATTTTTTTTGGTTTTACAGAAAAAGTATTTTAACGTTACCTTAATCGATTAAATTTATGACTTGGGTATTAGTTAAATTTGGTAAATAAAATCGTACCCGTTATTAATTTCATTAGATCTTCATATTATTTTTATTCATTTTAACTTTTTTCTTAAATTTCTGAAAATACTTCGACCAGTTTATGAATAGGGATCAGAAAGTCCTCCGGGAGGTTCGTGCCTCCGACTGTTTGTTTCGTTCAGATTAAATCTAAGAGGCCAAGTGCCTCTGTTTAGCATATTTCACTAATTAAAGATACTGAGAAATACTTTCCTTTGAGACTAGGGGAACTCTACACGAAACGGCCTTGTTATCCTGTGCCAGCAATGCGATGCTGTTTTTGATGTATGTAGTTTCATTCTAGCAAAGCTAGCTATTTTAGTAAGTTTTTTTGATCAATGCTAAAGAAAAAGTATTAATCATTCACTCACACATAACTCATTGCTAAAGTCAAAGGCTGCAATAGGCAAACTAACACAACCTTCTAGAGTAGGCCGCCTCTACACACCCGCTTTTATATAATAAATTTAAAAAAATGTTTAGCACAATAGTATGGATAGTAAATGACAAAAACCTTAAAAGCTAATCTTTTCCAAATTCATGTCATAACAGTTCACTACATTAAATTATTATTAGATTAAAAATTCAAATTGAAATTACACACTTTAATTTTAAATTACATAATTACTTTCTCTCTAGCGCACAACTTTTTTTTCTATACGAGTAGGTACACATACATTGACTGCCTCGTTGGTGTAGTTGCATAGTTTCTGCCTTACATCCGCAAGGTCCTAGGTTCGAATCCCAGGTCGAGCCAAAATTGTTTCTGAGATTTTCTGTCATGAATTTCTCAAAAACTGCTCGGAGTCGGGAAATTAGCGGTTTTACACCCCCGTGCCTCGGAAAGCACGTTAAGCCGTTGGTCCTGCGCCTGATCTCTCTCCGGTCATGTCGGATGGCCGTCTCACCGAACTTTGAGAGTGATGGAACAGTGAGTGCACCTGCGTATTGCGCTCACACCTGTGCACGTAGTTGGCTGATGTCTGTTGAGATTGGCTGCAGTGGTCGAAATCGGCCAGGAGGACTATATACATACATATTAAAACATTGATTTTCAACGGGTATTACGCAACACAGACACTTTTTAAAAGTAAAATTTAGTATTTACCTTTCCGACGTTTCGATTTGGTTGCACAGATCATGGTCGCGGACAAACTAATAATGGGACGAAATAATGCAACAGGAAAGTTTAAAATAGCACATACATATTTTTCCATTATAACTACGATTGCGACATTAAACATAAACGGAATTATTTAAAAAACACTTGACACAGTTACTTTTTGTTTTACTTATATTTCGACGTTAGCTTTCCCAAGCGTTTCATAGCGAAGTCAATATAGCCTTTCATTCAATACAAGCCTAAACACTCCAGAGTTGAGTGTTGACGTTTTAATACTATTTAGGGCGCGTATCAAATTTGCATAAAACCTTCGGAGATATTTTAAGGATCTTTACGATATCACAAGGAAATTAGGTACGCACTTCAGTAAAGAAGAAGGAAGAGGCGCCTGAATTTCAATTTAAAAAGAGCTCTCATCTCACATCTGGGATAGCCTTATTAACTTTTCAATTAGAATAATGTGATTCAATAATGAGTACGTAAGTGTTTGTTTTGATTTACTACAAAAAGATGCAATAAGGAAGACCACTATGGTGTAATGGTTAAGAAGTTGACTTTTAACCAAGAGGTCGCGGGTTCGATCCCTGCACTGTACAAACATTTGTGTACATGAATATGTCTGTTTGTACTGGTCTGGGTGTTATATGTATTTATAAATGTTTATTTGTAATTCTGATATCTGTTACACAAGTGCTTAAGCTACTTACCATAGGGTCAGATCAATGTATGTGATGTTGTGTATAATAAATGTATATGTTGGTTGGTAACTAGGTGTTACACATTGCAATGTTATAAGTAGGTTCATATTCTGTGTAACCAGACAAATAAGTACCAATTCTATACCTAGTCAGTTATCGCGTTGCTATAAATAGATAAATAATAAATACATTTGTACTCAACAAACATTACTGACGCTTACAATATTGAGAAGAACCTACTCAACATAAGTAAAGGGTACTTACGTATAATACAATCACTTTAATACAAAACTAAGTGCTGCCTTGTAATGTTTGATAAAAAAACAGATCTTTTGTATGATAATTACAGATTAAATATTACCTCTGTAGGGCCGGATGCGGAAGTTTGAAACCTTCGCCCTTGAAAGGGCCGGCGAGGTCACGTGTCATCAAACAATTAACCAATTCATCATAAAAACTTGTAGGGTTTTTTTAACACGCTTTTATTAGATCGGGGTGTATGTATATATGAATGTATGTAACGGAATTTTTGAGCACAATTTTCACCAACTTCCAGAAATCGGATTAATTTGAAACTTTGCACACATATTAAGTACCGATGACAATGCAATAATTTGATAAGAGTTTTCCATTATCCTTATTAACTAAAAACATAAAAATAAATAATAGTTTAAAAAACTATAAAAACACGCTTTTATTGCTACTTACTTACTAAAAATTCATTTATTTAAAAATTTCTTATTTAATTTTCACTGCACCCATTGCCTTCTTTCTGCATGACCTTGAGGTTGACTGGCAGAAAATGCTTTTACCATTAAGTCCACCCTTTGTACATTGCTTGTGCAATAAAGTTTTAAATAAAATAAATAAATAAAAAAGAGAAAATAATGTCTGTGTACACGGAATTTATATTACAGTAGAGTAAAAAGCGTGGGGTGCTTGGTATAGTAGTATGTGAAAATCATCCTATTATTGGCAACTATAAGAAAAGAAGTATGAAAACGTCATATAGTGCAAAAGGCTGTTTTTTTTAATCACATACATTAATCTGACTCCGTGGTAAGTAGCTAACGCACTTGTGTTACAGATATCAACAGTGGTATTACTACGTAAATAAACTTAAATAAATGTATAAAACACTCAGACCAGTACAAACAGACATGTTAATGAACACAAATGTTTGTACAGTGCGGGAATCGAACCCGTGACCAACGTGGTCTACAGTGATTTAATGCACCGTACTTCGAATATACATCTAATGAAATGAATAATGCAATATGACGGATTATATTAAGATAATTTATTTAGATTAATAACGCAGGCGAAGCATTTTGCTTTTAAATCAGATTGCTGTTTTGATTTTGTACTGGTTTACCCTAATCTTATATCCCTATCTTATATTAAACCAATCGAGTATATAAGTGATATTGGCATTGATCCTAACTTTTTGAAGTGCTTGTAGCGCAGTGATAGCAGAAAATTGGTAGTGTTACCAAAAGTTCAGCAACTTATGATACGCTCATGTTTGGGATGGGTGAACATTCTGACCATACAAATGACGTCTATTTACAAGCATCTCCGTGTTTCGGTAGACACGCTATTGGTCTCGGTTAATGTCGATAGATGTTATTCGTTAAGAATGGTCAGAGGCCCTCGGGCGGCTTAATAAAATCAGACAATAAGGTTGGTCACTTACCTTACAAACACCCCTCCACTGATGAGTAGTGTCTCTAATCTACTCGTGTGTGTTGGTAGGACTATCCACTATTGAGTAGTCAGGTAAACCCTGATACAAGTTCTGAAGATTGTCTAATTTGTTTCATTTTTATTTATTTTGACATCGATTAGCAACATCAAAAATGAAATGTCCCTTTTTAGTTCTAAATAGTAAGCATCTTTGTAAAAATGGATATAACATATGAAACTTAGTACCTAGTACCACACCCCTTCGCCGCGGTGCACAAAGCCCGCGTGGTGGAGTATGGCTGGTACTACCTCATAGTTTTAGAAATAGAAATAGAAATATATATTTATTAACAACTAAAAACATACATGTATTTCATATAAATTATAATATAAAGAAAAAGCCATAAAATCTCAGAATTACCAGAGGCTCTCAAACTAGGCTATGCCTGTATCTTGAGAGACCAATTATGTTTAATTATCTGGGGTATGTGGCACTTTTATGATGAGTTTTTGTGTGGTGAGTTTATATGTGATGTATGTGTAAGCGTGGTGTATGTGTGTGTGAATGTGTATGTGTGTGTGAGTGTGTATGTGTGTGTGAGTGTGTGTTTGCGCGTGTGCGTGTGCATGTGTGTATGTGTGATAGAGATAATGAATAAGTAAGTTTAGCTATTGCAAATCAGAGATTCAGTTTGTGTGTAATCGAGAGAGCAGAGTAACTGTACTACGCGTCTTTTTACTTCATTTACAGAGCAATTCTTTAGACTACATATAGCTGTCATGTTGTTATAGGTTGCAACCTGGCAGTATCTGGAAAATCGCTTCGCAAAACTTGTCTTTACAGCGGGCACAGGCAGTCTATAGATACGACGTCTCATGATGATGTCGAAGTCTTCCAGGTGCGGCAGAGATCTTTGAATATCTATGGAAGCAGTTAAGATGTACAGTTGCCTGACGCGCAACATCTTCATGTCGCTATATACGGCGTTTGTGGGGTACAAAATTGGTTTTCCCAGCATTACCTTGAAAATACCACGCTGCGCCCTTTCCAGCTCCAACATGAAAGACTTCGCAGCCCCACCCCAGACTCTCATACAGTATGTGATAATCGAGTGACATACAGCGTAATAAACGGTTTTCATGGCATCTAAATCCGCGCACCTCCTTAAAATTCGCATTATACCAGACACCTTTCTTACTTTGTTAGCAACATAATGAATATGCCTTTCAAAAGTAAGATGCTGATCCAGTAAAAGGCCAAGGTATTTTAGCTCACTTGTCCGCTGGATCACATCGCAACCGCAGACTGCAGGGGGGCACCTCGGAAACGGCAAGAATGGATACGCAGATTATACGCCTTGATTGGACAGGACGCAGCAGTTATGTGGAAACACAAGTATTTAGTTTTTTTAGTGTTTAGGGTGAGCAGGTTTTGTTCTAACCACTCATAAACACGTGCTAGGCCTCTCTCAGCAGCCTCGAAGGCGCCAACCCAATCGCTACCCCTGAAAAGAATAGCGGTATCATCTGCGTAACAAAAAAGTTCAGCCGAGGGTATATCGAGGTCGTGAATATTATTAATATAAATAATAAAGAGAGTCGGCCCAAGTATGCTTCCTTGAGGAACCCCGTAGTTGACTGGGAGCCTGTCACTTGCGAGTCCGTCAATGCGCGTCAGTTGATTCCTACCAGACAGATAGCTTCTAAACCACTCCAAAGCTATACCCCGAATTCCTAAGCCCTCAAGCTTTCTAAGAAGGATGGGGGTCGAAACCGTATCGAAAGCTTTGGCGAGGTCCAAGAAAACTGCAATACATTTAAGGCCACCATCCAGATAAGAGGAGACGAGATTTGCCATTAGCTTCACAGCGTCTTCAGTTGACTTCTTTTGACGAAAACCGAACTGTCTATCAGAAAGCAACCTATGCGATTCCAAGAAGTCAACCAAGCGCTTATTAACCAATTTCTCAAGGAGTTTAGAGAAGGTATTAAGAAGAGAAATTGGTCTATAATTAGATGGCTGATCAGCCGGCCCGTCCTTATGGATTGGGGTTATGGAATCAGTTTTCCAAAAGGAAGGGAAGACGCCTGAAGAAAGACTGAGGTTAAAAATGTAAGTTAGCGGTATTATGATTTGCTTTTTGATACACTTAACCAGAAGATTCGAAATGCCATCTGGACCCGTGGAAGTCTTATCCTTAAGCTGAGAGATGAGGCTGCCTACTTCATAGACATCAGTAGGTGCAAGAAATAACGAGTGCAGCGGGCTGTTTTTAGCAGTGACCGTACTAGAAAGGTCTTCTTCCGTCCTGTTGACCCTACCCAGGATATCCTCAGCTAGTTTTTGTCCAACAGATGAAAAATACTCATTGCAGAACCTCAAGGAGTCCGACGGATTCGCCTTAGCGGTAAGCAAGTTGGTAGCGGCACTTTTTTTTTGTTTAAAGTGGCAAATATTTTTAATTGTGTGCCAAAATTTCTTCGGATTCTTATAGTTCGACTTAAGTTCATTAGAATTATATTCGTCCTTGACCCGTCTCAGAATGACATTGCAGAAGTTACGGTATCTTTTGTAAGAGACCTGGGTTATTTCGTCAGTGGGAAAACGTTTTGCTAGGGAGTGTAGATGATCTCTGTGGCGAATACAGCGTAAGAGGCCTGGGGTCATCCATGGACTCAGCGCGAACTTTGATCTACTGATACGCACGAACCGAGAGCTACTGATGATGGCAGAATTCACAATATCAACAAAAGACTCGACAGCATCGTTTACGTCCTTTTTTCCCGTGACCAGAGACCAGTCCACTACCTCCAAGGCGTCACTGACACGTTTAAAGTCTACGATAGTTTTACAACGACTTGGTTTCTCTACCTCAGACCCACCTGATACGCCAATTGCAACTGGATAGTGATCAGTGATAGCCGTTTCGCAGACTACACCAACAGCTTGAGCTGAGGACTTAATGAAAATATGATCCAAGCATGTAGAGTCTCTAGTGCATCTGGTGATTGCAGGTCTAAAACCATAGTGACTTAGAAGTAGTAAGTAATCCGACGGATCACATTTTGTTGAGGTGACGCATGTGTCTAGCAGTGGGACGTACTGATGAGAGAACTTCACTTTAGCTGGGATCGAAAGCTAAAGATACTTATGGCTGAGAAGGCAAAAAAAAACATTATATTTAAATATTTTTGCAGAAGAAGTTCCACAGGCATTGCTAATGTCTGGGTATTGGAGATGCAAGGCACTAGGTAATGGGTGGGAAAACCAAATATCGCAGGTTCGAATAGAGCCTCTGGTATTTTTTTCTATTGCAATGCAACAATATTTTTTTTAAATCTGCACACCTAACTCAAATGGCTTAACCACATTCTTTCCTTTGAAAGTTCACGTGTAGAATTAGTGATGATGATGATTCGATAACCCGTCGAGAGTGTGCGGTTGTTTTGATAAACAAAGCAATTAGCGCCCACGCCGACGCATGCGAGATTCGGCTGAAACAGAACTGAGGTGTGGTCAGTGGGTTCAGTGTTGGAAGTCCTTAATAATAATAATAGTTCCCCTAGCCGATTTCGAACACGGCGGCCAATCTCAACAGAGATCAGCCAACTGTGCAGGAGATATTATAGTGCACAAGTGTGAGCGCAATACACAGGTGCACTCACTGTTCCATCACTCACAAAGTTCGGTGAGACGGCAATCCGACATTTCTAGAAAGAATGATTGCTCACAACTTGCTGGATTCTGCTATAGGTATTTAAGGTGTAGAGATAAAGTCGTTATTTTGCTTTTGATCCTAACTCGTACTTACCAGACTAAACAGCTGTCAGTTTTTTCTATACTTATCTGAAAAAGTATTTTTCTTTTCTTTTTGAGTCTGGTTCCTTTTTGTACTTCACCAGCCGCCCAGACAATGTCACATTTGTTGTGCTGCCCTGCGTGTTCCAGCACACTGTACACCTGAGGACCTCTACAAGGCATGTGACATTGCTTTGTAGGTGACTGAGTTGTGTTTTTAAAATATAATTTTCCCTCAGTTGGCACGATTAGAAGAAGAATTAGGTTCTATGTTTAGAAAAGGTTCTGAATTGGTGATGACATATAACTACGGTTCAAAAAGATAGTGCGAAATAAGACATCGTTAATAAAATCACTAATTAATCGAAGCTAATCGGGACTTACATCAGCCAATTCAAGTAACCCTAAAAATTCAGCATGGGTGGCCAGTCCACAGAATTGTAATACGATCAACTTTTTCATACGATACTTTCTAACTTTTATTTTTTTACTTCGCGTTACCTTGTCTTGTCATTCACGCTGACTAAGAATAACCTTTTGGTATATTATCTAGACACATTATGCTGTTTTTCAGTCGAGAACTTTTTGTACAGAGAACCTTCTATACCTTCTTATACTATACCTTAGGTTCAAGAAACTAAGTAGTTGGAATGTACGTTTTGATATTTATTAAAAAAAATATCTAAAAGTATTTATTTTTAAAAAGTATTTTTGCTACCCAAATCCAGTCACCGAAAACCAGATAACATATTTGTCTTTACTTTTCGCTTTTCAGGAAGGAATAGGAACTCTAGTTGGTAATAAAACTTCTGTGTACTATTATATGCCAAACCTCAAGATAAGATTAACACTCGGAAGCTATTTCGTGTTATCATCGGTTTTAATTTTATAGTGCAAATCACATCAAAGTTGTAATGGCGGTTGTATCGTTACTAAAACCGCTGTATGTTTCCAGAACATCTGGCAATAGTAACAGAAATCAATCTCATCTCGGCTCCATTACTATAACTATTATGACGTGATAGTGTTTTCAAGTGAATTGCTGTGGCCCGTGTACTTGTGTTATAGTGATGTGTCGAAAATCATGTACCTACTTATTTATGGGACAATCTAAATCTAAATAAATAAATATACAACAACATCACATACATTCATCTGACTCCGTGGTAAGTAGTTAAGGCACTTGTGTTACAGATATCAGAATCAACAGTGGTATTACAAATAAACATAAATAAATACATATAACACCCAGACCAGTACAAACAGACATGTTCATGCACACAAATGTTTGTACAGTGCAGGGATCGAACCCGCGACCTCTTGGTTAATAGTCAACCTTTTAACCATTACACCAAAGTGGTCGTCGAATCATTTTCTTTTAAGGCTGTCCCTGCAGAACAAGCGTTGACTCACGTAATTAAGTATTTTTTGGTACACTCGTAGTTCGAGTCGTAAGATAACTTACTAAGTGTCTATAGGTAGAGTCAATTAGGTAGTCACGATCATTCATTTCTGGCCAGGTGGGGATTTTCGGCAAGCTCCGATGTGGACTGTGTTTGCGGTGCAGTGCAAACTATGGCACACTTAACATCGTGCCCGGCGTGCCCCAACTCCTGCACGCCAGCGGATTTAATGAACTGCAGCCGATCGGCAATACAAGTGGCTGAGTTCTAGGCTGCCACGGTGTAATTCCTCGTGTTCCATCGACACGCTAAGAAGAAGAAGCATTCTGTGTCATAAAAAATAAACTTATACAATTCCGGATTATTTGGTCTAAAAACTAAATCCAGAATATAATCCTACAATAAAAAAGATAATGTCCCTTACGTTCACCGTTCCGTGTGTTACGTCACTAGTCG
This sequence comes from Pyrausta despicata, assembly GCA_963921415.1. Taxonomy (NCBI): domain Eukaryota; kingdom Metazoa; phylum Arthropoda; class Insecta; order Lepidoptera; family Crambidae; genus Pyrausta; species Pyrausta despicata. The sequence continues at coordinate 783,168 of OY992863.1, forward strand.
TAAATCGCTAGGGCTGCGCGCGCGCATGTTTATGGTTCCGTAAGCACCGAGCGTTGCCGCACGCGCCACTCGATACAGAAATAAGATTTTGATGGGGATGGCGCTGTTAGGCAAAGAGCTATGATATCAAAATAATATATTTCAATAATAATGTAATGTCTAGGTGCCATTTTACCTAAGCATGTATGATGCAATGCACAAAGTTATTGAAATAAAGAAATTATGACAGTTACGGATAATTTCGAAATTTTGAAAGCTATAAACACAATTTCGACGACTACTTTGGTGTAATGGTTAAGAAGTTGACTATTAACCAAGAGGTCGCGGGTTCGATCCCCGCACTGTACAAACATTTGTGTGCATGAACATGTCTGTTTGTACAGGTCTGGGTGTAATATGTATTTATTTAACTTTATTTGTAATACCACTGTTGATTATGATATCTTTAACAAAAGTGCATAAGTTACTCATCACGGAGTCAAATCAATGTATGTGATGTTGTTGTATATTTATTTATAAGATTTATTTAAAAAAAACCGGTCAAGTGCGAGTTGGACTCGCGCACCGAGGGTTCCGTACAAACCTGTAGATAAGGAGTAGTAACTTTGAAATTTTCAAAAATGTCAAAAATATTTTTTTTAAATATTTTTTTTTTATATGATGAAACTGAAAATTTACAGTTTTCGTAATTTTTCCTATATCTGTACTATAAGACGTAACTTCGTACTAAATTTCAAGATTCTAAGTTTACGGGAAGTAACCTTGTAGGTTTTGATTCCCTTGCGAGTTTCGAAAATTTGCGTAAATTTGCGGCGTAAATGGCTGTATCTTTTGATTGCGTTGGCTTAGAAGATAGATTTTTCTACAGCTTACAGGGACAGTAGACCTAAGTATCATATTGAAATTTCAGTTTGATACCTCCACGCGTTCCTGAGAAAAACGGTCTTGACAGACGGACGGACGGACGGACAACAAAGTGATCTTATAAGGGTTCCGTTTTTTTCTTTTGAGGTACGGAACCCTAAAAATTACATAATAGTCTTTAATCAAACATAACTTTGGTTTATTACTATTAGATTTCTAAATAGAATGATTGCTCACAACTTGCTCGATTCTGCTATAGGTATTTAAGGTGTAGAGATAAAGTCGTTATTTTTGATCAAATCTCGTACTTACCCGTCTAAACAGCTGTCAGTTTTCTCTTTACTTATCTACTTACTCTGTCCTAATAATATGAGCTTTCAGTAAAAAAAAGCTTGTCTTTTTGAGTCTGGTTCCTTTTTGTACATCACCAGCCGCGAATGTTCAATGTAACGACTGCGCGAAGGGCGCTCGGGAATCGAACGCGCTCATCGGCGGCCTTGAACGATTTTAATATCTACTCTTACGTCACCTGTTTACCAATGATCTGGATACGGTCAAATTCTGTAATCGTATGTTGGAAGATTTTTCAGTTTATATTTTTAAGTACATATTACTAGTACATATTAACACCAAATTCTCGTTTAAAGTCATTATGACTATGACGTTCAAAATTATACAGGGTGGTGACCACAATACGACAATTGAATTGGGATGATGACACCCATCTTAAATATTGTCAAGAACATGGTGTTTAAAAAACATAGCCCCTAAGAAGTTAATACAACCAACATATTTCCAAAAAGCTGTAGAAACAAATTTTTAAACACACAAAACGTAATAAATATTCGGTCAATTGACTCCGATTTCTGACACATGACCGTGACGTCACGATCATTTATTTCCATACGAAATCCATGGAGGCAGACCGTTTTGACAGATAATAAAAAGTATGTCAACGATTGGTGGTGTCATCTAGCCAATTGCTGTCTGTTACGCTCTCATGCCTAAACTATTGAACAGATTTGCATGAAATTTAATATACATACAGAATGTTGACGACAACGTATGTATACCAAATTTCATCCAAATCTGTTCAGTAGTATGAAAGCGTAACAGACAGAAAGTCAAGTGTCGTATTGACGTCGCCACCCTGTATATTGTACAGAGTAGAGTTGAAAGTAAAATCCTTGACTTAGTAAATGTATTCACTCGAACCCAGGACCTCTCGGATGTAAGGCAGAAACTTTGCTACTACACCAACGAGGCAGTCACACCGAACTTTGAGAGTGATGGTACAATGATTGCACCTGTGTATTGTGCACTATAATATCACCTGCGTAGTTGGCTGATCTCTGTTGAGATTGGCCGCCGTGGTCGAAATCGGTCAGGAAGATTTTTATTTTTTTATTAAATCTCACTTACTTTTGCTTGCTTGCCTGGGCTCATTAATCATTCGGTCAGTCTATAAGTGACAGTGAAATCATCATCAGCCTATATACGTCCCACTGCTGGGCACAGGCCTCACCTCAACTATGAGGTGGTGCGAGCCATACTCCACCACGCGGGCTCAGTGCGGATTGGTGGAGGGGTGTTAGTAAGGTAAGTGACCAACCTTACTGTCAAATGTTATTAAGCCGCCCTAGGGCCTCTGACCAGGCTTAACGACTAATATCTGTCGATATTAACCTGGACCAACTGCTTAACGTGCCTTCCGAAGCACGGAGATGCTTGTAAATAGACGTCACTTAAATGGTCAGAATGGTCACCCATCCCAAACTTGACCGCGCCGTAGGTTGCTTAACTTTTGGTATCACTACCAAAACGCTGCAACCACTGCGCCACAAGCACCTCAGACAGACAGTGAAATCGCTTTATTTAAGCTCTCGGTTATACTAAGCTAACTCAGTGTCGTGCCAATGTGTCTAAGAGGGAGCTTGAAAGCGTTGAATAAGTAATACCAGCAGAAAATGCAAGAAATAATCAATGAATATTTAAACATCGTCACATCGAAAACAAATTAAAAATACAATCAAAACGTGCAACGTATTACCATATTGAGTGTTATAGTCGTCATAAATTTTAAAACGTAAATATAACAGGAGTAAATTATTAAGAAATCTGACTCTATTGACATATTGTGCAACGAAGTTATGGTTCAAAACACCATAATCTTTGGTAAAGGCCGTGATGCCAAGTAAATTCCTCGATCTATGGTCATTTTATACGGTAGACGACCGTGGTTCTGCCCACATGGTGAAGTCGATACTTTATGGTAAAAAAATTAAAATATATGGCGCCATGTTCTCTTCTCAATATAACTTTCAATCTTGTCTTCATCGAGGTTAGATATAAATTCAAATGAAGAACTACCAGTGGTATTATGTTGTAGTTAGTTATGTAACGATAAATTTTATATTGCTTAATAACTTTTGTTCTTGGAGAGCGATACAAACGGTCAAAAATCGTATTGTGTAAAAGATTGATAATCACCACCACCACCACCACCAAACTTTGAGAGTGATGGAACAGTGAGTGCGTCTGTGTATTGCGCTCACACTTGTGCACTATATCTCGTGCTTAGTCAGCTGATCTCTGTTGAGGTTGGCCGTCGAGGTCAAAATCAGCCAGGAGCACACATTATTATTATCATTTACATTAGAGAACCGAATTCCACGCGGGCTTAACTAACCTCTGGCGGGAAGCTAGTAATAAATAAATGACGAATGAAATACACAGCATATTATGCGATAGTAATACCTACTTTAAAATCAATAGTACGCCTACATTAAAATCAATCGTAGGATTCACGTGGAAATGACATTAATGACATAAGCAAATCAGCCAAACATGGAGTATGGCGCGGTGCGAACAAACAGACGATTAAGGCTTTGTTTGCATACTCGAGGTCGGCGCAAGCGCACACCTTATTTTTACTTAGTTTAAGGCAATACTGATGATGCAATATGACTGTTCAAATCGAAAAGTTTAAATTTTTTTTCATTTCATTTTTGTCTTGTACTAAGTATATCTACGTTTTTCAGTAAAGAAGCCGACTGAGGTGAGTATTTATATCCAAACTAAATGGTTGATCACAAGCTCGCTGATAAATCATGGGTATAATTTTCTTACACCTTATCTGGGGCCGGTGAAGCATTTTTTCTCTCTTCAATACCACCCTGACATTCGTCACTGACTTATACACTCCTTTTACACTCATAGCTTTGATCACAGTCTCTTCATTTGACAAAAAAGTTAAAAAAAATAAAATCATTTTCTTCATTACATAAGTATCTAGTCTAAGCTGCACTTTTTCTTTATCAGGGAAATGCTGTACCGCGGGGTCAGCTGGGGGTTATGTGGGATTCCAGGCCTCAGAGAGAGAACCCGTCTATCCACTAAAAACCTGATGGTGCCCTCCGGTGCCATGTGAGTCGGGGACGAGGCTGGTTCTCCGTAGGCCGAGAGGCCACAGGCATTCACCGCGATTCCCCGGACTCGCAGCGAGCCCCTGCCGGTTGCGACGAGAGAGAACCTCGACCTCGTCGCATAAACAACAGACGGCGCGCGGGAACACGCGCAACGCCGTCTCGGGCCCTCTTTAGTGGGCGACAGACAACCCCGTGTCTTAAGCCCGGGGCCCAGGAAGGGGCAAGTGGAGAAGGAAATTCCTTCTCCGGTGCCCATGACGCCGGCGGCCTCTCGCTCCCTCTCCGCTGCTTCCTTCTGCAAGATGACAGTCTCCCAGAAGGTGAGCACCGCCTGAGTCTAAGCTAGTGCGCAACATAGTAAGCACACGCTAATCGCTTGAGCAACATCAATATTGGCTCTTTGGCTAATATTCGTTTGTCGCGGTCGTGTGTGTTCGCCCTAGATCTTAGATGCCAGAAGGCCATCTCAAGAAAGGGCTTTTGGCATAATTGTGTGATCTTTATCTTTCGTAAAATTTGATTAAAAAATGACTTGAATTGTCTTTAGTTGTTTTACCAAATAATTATTGTTGAACCGTGTAAATTGCATAAATATTAATCTTTAACCGTCAAAGTTTTAAATAATAATTAATGCTTTGAAAAGCACGTCAAAGTAGGCGCGCGAATAGCTCTTAAAAATCGTAAAATTTTAAATCTGACAAACTGCCTACTAAACATTAATTTCTTACGCAAACGAAAATCTTTTAATATACCTACCTACGAAAAGCAGCCGTCTGCCAATCGGAGAATAATCATAAATTACAAAAACAATTTAAAATTTAACCTAAAACCCTGAAATAGGCATGGATGTTTTATGTTCGTTAGGCAGTTAACACACATACGTATCGAGACCACAATAGAGGCATAAGCAGAATCACCACTCTAGATAATGTTTTTAGAGATTAACTTTTTCATACTGTTGATTTTCATAATTATTAAAGAAAGCTATTTCGCACTTACGACTAATCCAGCTTGATTCATGGCTCGATTTGTAATCATTACACCGGGCTGCCAAGAAGTGACTCTTACTATTTTCCTGAATTTTAGAACTTTTAGTGGCTCTCTTTCTCCAGAATAAGTTCGCTTTTGCTGAAAGAATACGACTCTAGGCCGAAGACCAATGGCTGACCGTTTTTAAGACATTCGTATACTTAGATATTTTTTTTTTGACTGAAGTTTATTGCAACGCTTCTTCTCAGCACTTGCCTAATTCCGGAGACATGTTCACATCTGTAATAATGTGATATTTTCAAGTTGTTTTTATTGATATTTATGTAAACTTACATGTTCACTAACATTAGCATAGTTATTAAAAACGGGATAATTACCACACACACACGCACACACGCTGGAGTGCTCCTCAACAATGTTTCTTCTTTCCTTATTTTTATGTATCCATTGTTTTTTTTCAATTTCCTGTTCTTTTAAGTAAGCCCTCAAGACCTAACTCTCACCCAACATCTATGGAGAGATGGCTGTGGGTGAAAACCAGCGCTGCCTGGGATCATATCCCAAGTTAGCACAAGCTGAGCCACCTCCAATTGCTTTGTCATGTCCAATTGTTTGTTTGTCTCATTGAATGTTAGTTTTGTAAGCAATAAAGATTTATTATTATTATGTCGGTCATTTCCAATCTCGGGACCACAGGGTCCCGGACCTTTGGAAGGCATGCGTGGGGCCGAAGCCAACACGCAGAAGCCCGTTAGACACTCTAATCAAAATGAAGTGTGACACTAGCCGGCAATTATCCCTGTATGCACTATGTGAGTACACCCAAGGACAACCCCCGGTTAGTGTAGGACTATTGCAAGGTATGGTGATATAATACTGGGTTATAGGTTTAAGAGCTGGTGGACAAGGTAACTGGGATTATGGATGGAGAGACTACGGGACACCTGCCTGGTTCATAGCCTCGGCTGAAAAAATTGCAAGGTGGTGACTCACCGACAACTAAATGGGCACCCCCTGGCGCCGTGGGTCGTCTAGACCGGACTGAGGGGCAACACTAGCGTTATCGGCTAGAGGTGAAGAGGTGGTTCTGGACTTTCATGTACCTCATGGTAATAATTCCGTTTTTGTTAAGTTCCCGATATTTCGGCCCTGTTATTAGAGTCACGATCACGGGGTAACTACACACCCGTAAGATCCTCAGTACCTCTAAACAGATAAAATATTATTGCCATTTGGTACGTGCACTAATACTACTGCATGTTAGTATTGTGTAGACGGCAAACTGCAACACCTGGCAGCGAGTCAAGCCGCGGGCGAGAGGCGAGCCGTATAAATATACGCTGGGACCAGAAACCAGCGTTACTGGGCCTTAACATGTTAAACTTATATAGACGTATACTCCTTATAGTCGTGACTATAAGGTTTAGTACCTCTGCCATTAAAATAAGCAGAAATCAGGATATCTTAGCTATCCTATCCTATCTATCTAGTGATCGTGGCGTTGGTCGAAGGACTTATGAAATGCATAATGTGTCGTTGGAAAAGAAATCATTTTTCGACCATATTATGTACCTATTACAAATGATTACGAAAACTTGTAATTTAATAAGGCTTTTCGTTCTTTCAATTCCAATAGGAATTTTAGTTCAATGAATAAAACTTTAATGTGCATGAGACTTTAAATATACATTACAGCATTTCTAGTTGTTTCTAAATACGAGTACAAACTCCCTTGTTATGACACAGAAATGGAAAGAGATCAAGCAAAAGCATGACCAAAACAAGATGACCACTTTGGTATAATGGTTAAGAAGTTGACTATTCACCAAGAGGTCGCGGGTTCTATCCCCGCACTGCACAAACATTTGTGTGCACGAACATGTCTGTTTGTACTTGTCTGGGTGTTATGTATATGTATTTATTTACGTTTATTTGTAATACCGCTGTTGATTCTGATATCTGTAACACAAGTGCTTAAGCTATTTACCACGGAGTCAGATCAATGTTTGTGATGTTGCTGTACATTTATTTATTATATTTACATTTATTAAAAAAACATCATAAGCTGTACATGTTTTTAGGGTAAGTAGTTTAAGCTGCACCAAACAGTATATGTATTAAGAGTACAAATGTTTTAAAGGATATGTGAAAGAAAATAACGTAATGACCACTACAGGTCACCTTCACAACACGAGTAATTGACACACAACTAATACACCAATTAAAATATATCGCAAGTAGCCATTGTTCTTATTTTCCGTAAGGCAAATAATGTATTAAAAAACATTATTGCCTACATAAACAACAATTACTTATTATGCTATCTAAACAGCAGGTTAATGAAACATTATTAAAACTCCGATTAAGACATAAATATTGCATTACATTTATCACTAGCCTAGATTAAAAAACTATTAATGACCTCAGATCAGTTCTAATTAGAGGTATATTCATAAAAATGTTCTAGTCAAGCCCAGTAGGTACGAAGAAGTAGGTATTACTTGATTATTCTTAAATGTTTTGTAATGACAACTTCAAATTTTATAGCGATAACAACCATATCAAAAAGCTTTTCTCCCAAATATCCTACTGTTGCATTTTTATGTATCAGTGCTTCCATTTACATTTAATAGACTGTCTTGTCGAAATTAAGACAAAATTTCAACATGCTTTTTTAAATAGTTTATTATTTTTCTTTACTTTTTTTGAATTTTCAACTATCTCTTAACAACATATACGCCATTTTACATTAGGGTAGTTAACAAAACGACACTTATCACCCCACCCTAAACAGTCACCTTTTTATGGGGTCCTTACCTCCTTTTTATGTCTCATCCAAACTATCCTCATTTTTCTAGGGGGTATCTATGCCCTTCACAGGTTTAACTATTCACCCCACTTAAGCTACTACGATCCTTTTACTGTGGTAGTAGAATCCAAAGTTCTGTGTCGTTTGGATTTCGAAGTTAGTCCTCATTTGTGGTGAAAAACTGTGAACGACAATAGCACAGATACACTTAATTCGTTCAATGGTGATTTGAGTAGTTCAATGTCAAATTAAAATGTTCAAATGGGTTCAAAATAACCACGGCTCTACCCAAAATGGGTTTATCATAAGTTCCTAAAAGGTACAAGGAAAGGCAGCCCGCTTGATGAAGCAACAGCAGACATTCTATGTGTATGTATAAAATGCTCACGATAGACACATCAAATTAGTGATTCATTCAAACACATACTAAGAAACTAGGAGTGTCGCGACGACATGTCGTCTTCTGTTGCTCCGTGTAGCGGTGTTCCAATTTGTACCTTAAATGCTGAACACAGGACTCCACCAGAGATTTCTAGATCGGTTGAGCAGTCCAAGAAACCAGTTCCGTTCTGCAATTTTTAAATTAGCTTAAATAGAGCCAGATGGGATATCCAGCATCAGGGTTCATGCTATTTACATAGAGGAGACCGCCATTTCAAGTATGATACAGGGTAAATAGCGAATAAGTAGACAAGCCGGTAAACTTCTATGCTTTATTTCTTCACCATGGGATATATTATCAATCAACTGAAGTTTGCGACGTCGTAAAGTGACCCGACGCGGCGTTTGACAGTGGCGTGACGAGCGCGGGACGCCCCCGTGACGGGGACGGGACGCGATTGACACATTACTGTCGCGTTTTATTTATCGTGCCCAGGTAATGCAATCAAGTAAGCCAGGTTCCTTGTAGTCGTAAAGTAGAGTCGTTGAATTGAATCGGTAGCGTAGAATGAATTGGTGAGATTTCAATACGAAGAATTGGCTTGATTAGATTAAGTTTTTTTTCAATAAAACTTTTGACGTCATCTTTAAAACGTGATATCAGACGTAAATAAGCACCAATCGTTGACATACTCTTTATTATCCGTCAAAACGGTCTGCCTCCATAGATTTTGTATGGGAATACAAAATCGTGACGTCACGGTAGTGTATCAGAAATCGGAGTCAATTGATCGAATATTAATTGAATTTTGTGTGTTTAAAATTGGTTTATACAGTTTTTTGAAAATAAACTGGTTGAATTAACTTCATAGGGGCTATGTTTTTTAAACGCCATGGTCTTGCAAAAAAAATAATTAAGATAGGTGTCATCATGCCTTTTCCTCGATTGTGCAATGGCCGGCTAAAACTCGATCAGCCAATTTCTGACAGTGTCAATGTCCATTTGACACAAAGCCGCTATTTACGCGGTTGTATCAATTACTTTGGTAACTTCTAGGCTAAGGCACGTTTTTTTCAATAACTAAATTTAAAACACGTTCTGTCACTGTTAGTTTTTTTTTAAATAACGATAGAGAACGCTTTTTAATCTAATTTTGAGATGAATTCATTATTTTACGCTGCGACTTTTGACTTATTTAGATTAAAAGTTACGAAAATATAGGCTCTGCATCTCAGCTTTGAACTTCGATTTCAAATACATTCGGTGTGGAGTGAATAAAACAATTAAGCACTCCTAAGTAATATTGATGTATGTATCATCGCCTCGATATAGAAAGTAAACATCGTTAAGACGCCGAAAAACAATTTTAACGAGATCGAAGACAGGCTTGAACTGTAAATAACGATAAATAACGATCGGTGAATAGAGACCTCGTTAGCTGCTTCGTATTGTTACCCTACACACACAATATAGGAACACACAGTAGTCTCGGGAATAACAGAGAAGGATAACATGGCAGCATGTATAACATGTTTGCAAGGCCTAGGTAATAAACAAATATAGTTGAAGAACCTGCCAACTATATTTTTAAGTTCTGTGAAGGCATATTTTACATAGGTTTTATATAGGTTTAGGCATATTTTAAACAATATGAATAAGTAAGTATGTATCTCTTTTATGATCTTAAGGCACCATATCGGATGATATATTAATATACAACAACATCACATACATTGATCTGACTCCGTGCTAAGTAGCTAAACCTCTTGTGTTACAGATATCAGAATCAACAGTGTGGTATTACCAAGTAAACTCAAATAAATACATATAACACCCAGACCAGTACAAACATAAACACGCACACAAATGTTTGTACAGCGCGGGGATCGAACACGCGACATCTTGGTTAATAGTCAACTTCTTAACCATTACAACAAAGTGGTTCTCATGTAATATCGAAGCAATGGATCGCCACGTGTGTTGGTACTGTAAGTAAACGGTAAGCATTAGAATGGAATAGAATCGTTTATTTGATCATGTATATAGTACATGTCAGATCTTAAAAAATAACACATACAGTTCTCACATATCCAGTTATAATAGTCCTCCTGGCCGATTTCAAACACGGCGGCCAATCTCAACAGAGACTAGCCAACTACACAAGAGATATTATAGTTCACAAGTGTGAGCGCAATACACAGGTGCACTCACTGTTCCATCACTCTCAAAGTACGGTGAGATGGCAATCCGACATGACTGGAGAGGGATCAGGCGCAGGACCAACGGCTGAACGTTCTTTCCGAGGCACGGGTTTGTAACACCGCCAACTTCCCGACTCCGAGCTGTTTTTAAGAAATTCATGACAGAGAATCTCAGAAACATTTTTGGCTCGACCTGGTATTTGAACCCAGGACCTTTCGGATGTAAAGCAGAAACTTTATATATAAGAAAGCATGCATTTTAAAAGCAAAGCATGCTTCCGTCAGCATGCCAATTAGCGATTACTATTTAAAAAATGAGGAGTGAGTGAGTGAAAGTGAGTATCTGTATTATGGTGTTGTCAACCCATAAAGGGTGTCGGCTAGTTGTTTTTATCGTTGCCAGCCGATAAGTATCGTTATTATTGCTTATCGAATCGTTTTAATGACCCCATACCGGGCTTGCGATGGGGCAAGAGAGAATAATCTATATGCCTCGAGGGTTTTGCCTTTGTAGGTATTGAAGAGGATACGTATTATTATTGTAAAAAAATATAGAAATTACATTTGTGGGACAGGTTTTTTTTTAATTTTGATAGTCTAATTTTCGGGTAAAAAATGTGTTAAAACAGTGACTGTGATGAATAAAGTAAAGATCAAAATCTATCAACAGGTACACAATTTGTCAACATTTTCTCAGAATATGTTTATATGTTTATTGGTTTACTAGGAAGTTAAAGGTGAAAAGACGATTATTTACTTTAAATTTCCAGTAAACGACGCCAGCGCAGGAACCCAAATACATCCAACCGTAACTACCTGCAAAAACTAGGTAGCTGATGTAATACCTTCCTAGTTAGTTCCTAGTTTTTTTTTTATTTGCGAAAGGTTTGCTCTTGACCCAAGACTAAGCCCAACGAGGCAAAGACTGAGTCTACGATGGAGCGAGCTCACCTAGAAGATGCCTGTTCACTCTAGCTTTGAAGATTCCTAGGTTGTAATTGCAGGGAAACACTGACGCAGGTAGTGAGTTCCACTCTTTTGCAGTGCGCATCAGGAATGTAGATGAGAAGCGCTTGGTTCGTAACAGTGGAACATCGACACGGTACGGATGGTATCCCGCAGTACGTCTGGTGGTCCGATGGTAAAAGGGGGCCGGCGGAATAAGCTGATGTAGATCATGACCACACTCGCCGAAGTAAAGCCTGTAAAAGATTGACAAGCAGGCGACTCTGCGGCGATGAGCCAAGCTCTGGAGCTGCGTGCTTACAAGCCTCTCGTCACCTATGAGCCTCTTGGCTCTGCGTTCAACCGAGCATTTCTATTATTGGGAATTTACATATTTTTAATGGTTCTCCCAAGTCACATTCTCTGCCTAGTTTGGAGACCCCTGCAAAATTTCGTACGTTGCAATCTTCAAATTGCACAATGCAATCTGCTCTAAGTTTACTATTATAATTGTATTTTGTGCTATATCGTACTTGTGCAATTAAGAAATATTATTATTATAATTAGTTATCACTTATTTTCGTATTGCATAATTATTGTCGCCCTGTCATTATAGTGCCATCCAAAACCCACTTTTCCTATACGAGCGCTAGTTTCATCATGATTTTCCCATGCTTTTTTAATAAAGGTAGTTATGTAGGTAATGTATAAACATTTTCCTGACCAGCGGATCTCTAAAAAAACTTCTGAACTGGGATAATCGAGGGACCCTTTATGAATTTTTATTGTTTTCCTTTTCGAATAAAGGGGGATAATGTTTTTTTATGAACTGCCCCTTTATTAGATTAAAATGAAGTCGGGCTACGCGTTACACATTTTTATTGTTTTTTCTTCAGTCGAAAAGTTTCCGTTTTATAGCCTTTTTTATTGGCTCTACCTTGTTGACGTCTATCATCCTCTCGAGAACAATTAATTCGAATCACTTTGTAACAAAGTTTCTGTGATTAACAAAGAATACTACAGGTATTACTGGTAGTGAATGCCCTAAGTCTTGGGTGGCTGTTAAGTCCACCTTTTGTACAAGTTCCTTTGTGCAATAAAGTTTAAATAAGTGAATGCTTTTGTGTAAGTTTAAAATGCGAAATAAACTTTGACTTGACGAAAATAAGCTTTGTAATCGCATTCTTTATTAGGTTCTTAATCATCTCAGTGCTAAGCAAAATACTCCTAATTTCATACCGAAACAAATCATCCCGTAACGAGTACATATCAATAAGATCCAATACATTTGGCTTATTACTATCGAGGCGGCTTTAAAATTTATGAGGTATTAAATTATATTGGATAACCTGCAATTGCGATGTATTATAAAAAAAAACTAACAACGGCTGCGACTTCATGAAAGTATTTTTTTACCCTGGGCGATTGAAATTCTAGGTAGGAAACGAAAAATGATGACATGACGACTAATATTATCAATGAGATAAAAAAAACTATGGCTGTTTGTGGATTTCTATCTTTAAAAACTTTCTGGCTCTGATTAACGAGCAGCTGCAAATACTAAAACGAATTAAATACATTTTAGGGAAGGAAATATATAAAAAATAGGAAATCCTTTTTTGGTGCTGGAAATCATAAATAGTCAAAACAGCGGCACCACCAGCCTAGTACTCAACAAATTATGCTCAATTTTAAAGACAAATAAATATCTTCTTTGAGTCGATCAATATCAATAAGATTTTTGACATCTTGTTTTTAAAATTCGTGCTAAACAAAATAGTACGCAGCGGTAGGTACGCTAGACCACTTTTAAAATATATATTGAAAATGTTGTGATTGAGATATTGATATAATTCGATCGTTTGGATTCGGTTGCGAAAATCATGGCAAGCGAATCGAAATGTCGATAAGGTAAATACCGTTTAAAAAAGTGTTGCAAAAAACCCGTGAATTGTGTGTGGTTTATATGGAAAAAATGCAACAAGATAATCTCAAACTTTTATGCGTTTTAAGTTTTCGACCTCATAAATAAAAGAGACGTCAAAAATATAATGTAACTATCAATATTATATTTGTAGGTCATTTTGTACTTTATATGCAGCTCGCAGGTCGAACTATATATAATTTTAATCGCATCTCAATCCTATCAAACATTACCCGGTTTTTTTTTAAATTTAATTCCTTTTTTTACTATTATGAATCCTTATTTTTTGCTTTTTACTTGCTTCCAAGTTACCGCTCAACAATGAATAGCCAAAAAAACAACTCGATGTCAGATTAAAATAATCAAAACCCATTATAGGGATTTCAATGCTGCTAGTTTTACTTAATACTGTACTCTAACTGTCTGCCAACCTATAATATTTGCTATCCACCTTGATTATTTAAATCCGATTTATTAGTCGCCACGTTAAATACATGCCAATACATTTCACAAGGCCCACATTTACCTTCGCATTTAATTTCAATATCGTAAACTTGCCACAGATCATTGGGCCGCACTTATTATAACACACGTTGCGTACGTAGTTACTGAAAGCCTTTAGGGCAATAAACAACAATACGTTGTTTATTTTAATGCCCCGACTGGAATCGAACCGGCATCTTGCGCAACGCAACTACCGAACTACCCGCCCCGTTGGTTGTTGCTAGGGCACATAGATCATGATAACACGCAGAAGAGGCATTCCATTAACAGGACTTTACATCTTGAAAATATTAGAATACTTTTAAAATGGTATTAAGCTTTATTCATCTTAATTTCTACTCTGATTTGTGCATTTGTTCATATTTTGAATAAAAAAATGTTTTACCTATCCCTAATTATTATGTACAATTACCTAGCTTCTAGCATAGCGCGCACATTTTGTAAACATTTATGGCTTTAAAACAAATTATGGTATTTATCGCACAATGATTTGCCTCTTGCGGGATCAAGACTCGCAAACACATAATTAGAGGACCATGGGCCGTATTACGATCTGCCTTTTCCGTTTACAGGGGCTTTATTATTTAAGAAAAATAAAACAACGTAACGGTTAACAGCGCTATCGCAGAGCTTTAGTTGAGCCTGAACAAGATCGTAATATGGCTCCAGAGCGCGAGACGTAGAAATATTGTTAACTTTTTTTAATTATTGACAAGACACTAATGACACAGATCGCTGAGGTAGAGCAATGCAACCAGTTCAGTATTTCAAGGCAATACAAAAAAAACACTTATTATATACTTATATAGACTCAATTAACTATTGCAATAAGTGTAAACACAGATGACACTTGTATAATTAAGTGTCTTTCTAAGCCTTTGCTCTGTGGTTGGGTCGGTGACCCAACCCCACCACTACTCTCACCAGGGCCGAGGCGGCGATAGCACTACAAACAGCTGAGCACTGCGCTCTATTGCGTCTACCAATATTGTCATGCTCAACAAAAACTGACAACAACTTTAGGCATAAACTAAAAGCGTTGATCTGTCCCTTCTAATCCTTTAATCCGTGCCCCGGTCGGCGACCCCGGGCCGAGGCCGCGATAGCACTACAAACAAATGAACGTTGCACTCGACACATGCGAGAATGTACACAGAAACGATTATACATGTTGCTGGTTGACTAGTGAATCAGGCTTTTTGTGAAATGACTAAAGTAGAGATGGCATCGATAAGAATTAATTTGTTTTATTTATTAGCGTACAGTCACAGCAGACAAACTTATTCTGATTATAACACACACACACACACTCAGGTAGTTATATCGGTGTGAGAGATAAACCCACTTATTTATTAATATGATTATATTATTAATATAACTGTCGTAGATTATAAAAATTGTTAATTTAAATGTAGATTCGTTATCGGCTGTAAGTTTAGTTATTAAGTTGAAACATACATGCTGTATTAGAGCTGTGAATCTTGTTATAAAATTTAATAAAAAAATAAAAGCTTACACACAAAAGGCATTTACTAGTCCGACTGCCAAATAATCACAACTTTTTTAAGAACTTATTTTTTTTTTACTGAAGAACAAAAATTTAAATTTAAATTAAGAAACACTTATATTATTAACTGACAGACAAGTTACACTAACTTTTTTCTTTGAGCTTTATCCTGAAAGCCTCTAGAGTACACTGAAACATGTCTGTGTGAACGTCTAGGCTGTTATAAGACCGGCACATTCTATGTATGGGGTTGTTTTTAGACACATTAATTGTTGTGCTCGGTATGTGGAACAGTTGAAGCCGGCGCACAGAACGACGGGGGTTTATTTTATTTTTGATTTATTAATCCACCAACATTTGTATCATTTATTACATGTTTCTAATTCTATAACGACAAATAGAAGTAAAATGTACAAATAATAACAGGCAAATGCCACATGCAAATAAAAAATCTGCTATATGCACTAATTAACATCAAGAATAAGACTGGTGCTATAAACTTGACATGCAAAAAAAAGAGAATTTTCCAGAATCTCAACTACGTGACAAGAAATGGTCTCGCAAGAAATGGTCTCACAAACGGTCCCGGGGTTTTAAAGATTACTGACTGGAGAAGAGAATAGCCAAACCTTCCATTCACTATGTTATGTAATGTTGTTCATTAATAGTGTTCCAGATGCTATAGCCTGTCCACAAATTGGCAAACTAATTCAACGTGTGAAAATCTATTGCAACTTACAGTATTTTCTAAATTACTAACATAGGAGATAAGCTATTGTTACAAACACTCTGGATCTTGTTGTCTGAATAATAAATGTTTTTTTTTCTTTTTTTATGCAACGAGCAGATATCGGTAATAACGCGACGGTCCTCCAGCCTAATCATTCCGAATTCCCGGAGTCTGTCTTCATATTCATATTCATATGTTGAAAAATATGCTTTTACCTAATTGTATGTACACAAAATGGATTACATGTCGCTAGTGGACTGGTGAATAAGGCTCCGTGTGAAATGGCAAATGTAATGCCATCGATAAGACCCCATGACATGGCTGAGAGTGAGTGAGTGAGAGTTACCTGAGTTATTTCAAAGTGTTGCTTTTTTACTTTTTTATAAAAAAAATGCATATGTAGGACAGAAAGCTTGCCGTAAGGAGTACCTCTTTGTGTTATAATGAAACACAACAACACCATTCGTATCTAAGTCCAAAAATTTAATAAACTAGTTATCAGTAGTATGACCATTGCCTAAGTCCATTTTTTCTTTACTTGTGTAAACATTTATTTATTAATTTAAGCTTTACTGCACAACAAAACTATGTACAAAAGGTGGACTTAACGCCGTAGGGCATTTTCTACCAGTCATATCTTTGGGCTAAGCAGAAATGATTAGTGGAAACATTAAACCAATATACAATATTGTATTTGTTTGCTTACAATTTTGGCAAGACATGAGTATTATATTTATTGTAACAACCATATACCATGTTCTTACGCAAATAAAGAATTATGAATAATGAACTCTGGTCCCTTAACAATCTGCCTAACTCTCCACTTTTACTGCAACACCCAGTAAAAGGCATGGGCTACGTGCGAGTAGAATTGTATATTGTATGGAGCGCGTGGGAGGGAGCTCTGGCGCAATAGGGCATGAACGTGTTAACACTTATCTATTGATTTCTCCTTAATTGTAATTGGTGTAAAGGCGCCGTAACAGGTCGCCGCCCGCCCGCGGCGGTGCTCATTCAAGTGTGTAGACACCCTTACGTGAAAATGATTGCGCGGAGAAAATTTCCTTGCGTTTTTGGGTGCGTTGGTTTGGTATCGCGAGAAAATGCGAGAATCTTAAAGGCGGTTTGCTGACAAACTATTGATAGCTCACCGGTTTTTTGGGTCCCGTAGCTAAAGGGTAAAAATGGGACCCTATTACTTTGACTTCGGTGTCCGTCGCATATCGTTTGTTACGAAAGAATCCTTCTGTATCAATCTTCTGTAACACCTCTGGGAAAAAGTTTCAATTTTTAAAAGGATTAATAGATAGTAATCTACTCGTAAGTGCACGGCTGTAGAGATTATACAAGGTGTCACAAAAAAAACTGTAATAACTGAAGGTGTTGTTGTGCCCGTAAAACTGAACAACTTGCTCAAAGAAACCTAGGTCGAAATCTCAAAAAAATTTTTGGCTCTCCAATAGTAAATCGATCAGCGGATTGGCAATTTTGTATAGATCTGGTTTTTTTTTGAGAATTTGACCTAGGTATCTTTGGGAATGTTGTGCAGTTTTTCGGGCACCACCACACCCTTTTA
This sequence comes from Pyrausta despicata, assembly GCA_963921415.1. Lineage (NCBI taxonomy): Eukaryota > Metazoa > Arthropoda > Insecta > Lepidoptera > Crambidae > Pyrausta > Pyrausta despicata. Next base: position 801,028 of record OY992863.1, read on the forward strand.
GTTACTACGGGTTTTTTTTGTAACACCTTGTATAAAGAATATTTGGTCCTAAAAATACTCTAAAATCTTAAGAGAACTTTTACTAACTAAATGAATCAAAGAACCAAGTGTACATTACGTGAGCAAAGATGTACACCTCATAAACTAGCATCATTCATTCGTTAGAGTGAACCAAAGGCACTTCCACAATAGGCTTGTTTCCACTATGAAAGAAGTATTCAAAAACTGATTTTCTCTAAAATAATTCATAATTTCAGATGCCTTTACACTAATACTTTTCTGCAGTTCGTATTATTTGATTTTTAATTGGAATTCAAATGATTATTAGTCACTCAGTCGGCATTGCACGCGATGACGTCAAAGTGTGTTATTCCCATACAAGCTCTATGAAGAAAAGCGTTTTGACAGTTGATAAAAAGTACGTCAACGATTGGTGGTGTCAACTACCGTATTATTGGCTAGGATGCATGTCAAAGCATATCGGTGCGTAAGAAGCGTGTAAATTGTCTACAATTACATCTTACTCTGTATAAGGATAGCAAATAACAAAAAATATTTCGGTAGATGGTAAATAGATATACTAGGGCGGTTTGATAAGTCCATGACTTTGAAAAGAAAAACATATATTTTGTGTACAAAAACATTTTATTTTTCTACATACTCTCCTTTCAACTCTACACTCTTTTTCCAGCGATGCTCCAATCTCTTCAACCCATCCAAAAAATACTTTTTGTCAAAGCCTGCAAAATAGGCCTCGGTTGCAGCTATCACCTCTTCATTGGATGAAAATCTTTGCCCAGCAAGCCATTTCTTCATGTTTGGGAAGAGAAAGAAGTCACAGGGGGCTAAATCTGGTGAATATGGAGGGTGCGGCAATAATTCGTATCCTAATTCGACAAGTTTTGAAGTCGCGACTGCAGACGAGTGGGCCGGAGCATTATCCTGATGAAATAGAACTTTTTTCTTTGCTAGATGCGGTCGTTTCTTCATCAACTCTTCATTAAATCTTTCCAGCAATGCAGCATAGTAAGCACCGGTTATTGTCTTGCCTTTCTCCAAGAAATCGATGAAAATAACCCCTTGACTGTCCCAAAATACTGTTGCCATCACTTTACCAGCCGAACATACCGTTTTTGCCTTCTTTGGTGCACGTTCGCCGGTAGAAGTCCACTGCTTTGACTGTTGTTTAGTCTCTGGCGTATAATGGTGGACCCACGTTTCATCCACGGTTACGTACCGACGCAAAAATTCACTTGGATTGCGATTATACATAGCCAGACATGCCTCAGAAGTAGTCACGCGTTTTCGCTTTTGGTCGACTGTCAGTAAGCGCGGCACCCATCTTGCAGAAAGTTTTTTCATTCCCAAAATATCGTGCAAAATATGAAAAACTCGTTCAGTTGAGATGTGCACAGCCTCAGCTAACTCGCGTATCTTTACTCGACGGTCAGCCAAAACAATATCGTGGATTTTGTTAACAATGTCCTCAGTGGTTACCTCAATCGGCCTTCCTGGGCGCTCGGCATCATTGGTTGTAATACGTCCACAACGAAACTCAGTAAACCATTTATGTACCATTCCATGAGACGGCGCTGAATCCCCGTAATATTTTTTCAACTTGTCTTCGGTCTGCTTAATGGTTTTCCCGCGTAAAAAATAGTGTTTAATCAAGACTCGAAACTCGGATTTCTCCATTTTCGAAGAACACCTTCACAGCCGCCAAACTTCTTTTGTTATTAAATATTGTTTTCGCGCCATATTTGAAAATAGAATTATTTTAGGTTCGCAAAAATATTACTTTTAAGAAAATATCATTAAATATAAAAAAAGTTTCTATTCAGCCTGAAAGTCATGGAGTTATCGAAACGCCCTCGTATAGGTAGATTTACTCTTTATTGTACTTACAACACAACATAAAATTACAGACATGTTAACAAATAAAAGATGTACAATTTAGGCAGTCTTACCGCTTGCAGCGATTGGTACTTTCTACCTTAGGTAGGTGCACGGTAACAGGAGGCCAGTTAAGCCGGAGCAGTAATTATTTATCATCTATATCGCTACTACTTCTTCTAGGCAAGTTAGCCTGAAACATAAAGGTAGACACAGGCACTCCAGCTTACCTTCTTCATTGAAGTCCTGTATTAAAAAACAAGCCTTACAAATCTTTGTGACGACCACTATGGTGTAATGGTCAGGAAGTTGACTATTGACCAAGAGGTCGCGGGTTCGATCCCCGCACTGTACAAACATTTGTGTGCATGAACATGTCTGTTTGTACTGGTCTGGGTGTTATATGTATTTATTTAAGTTTATTTGTAATACCACTGTTGATTCTGATATCTGTAACACAAGTGCTTAAGCTACTTACTACGGAGTCAGATCAATGAATGTGATGTTGTTGTATATTTATTTAATTATTCTTGGGCATAGAGTGACTAAGGCCGTATTCCGTTACGTCTCGTCAGTATTTTCTGATTTAGCCAGCCCTTTGGATAAGTACTTAGTCCTTATACAGACATTGGCTTGAAGCGTTTTGAAGCAGAATCACAGTAGCCGTACTAGTACTGCGACTTTTACGGCAACATTTTTTTACGAATTTTTTTTTCAACAATAAATCATTACATAATAATTTTTTTTTTTCATAAATAACAATAAATAAATTGTGTCTTTTCTGCTTTTCTGGGACTCAAACCAGCACCTCTCGTAATCCGGGCGATTGCTCGACCAATTGAGCTACCGTGACACTTACTCATCGGTCCGAATTTCTTTAAGTGCTCCTTAGGCCAGCAGTAAATTTTTCTTTAAATGTGATTTAATTTCACATTGTAAGGAAATATGCATTGTTAATGCTAAAAAATAAAGTAACTTAATTAATAAATGTTGTTGTTTAGCAGTATTTTTTTCTATCTCTGTGCGGAGGCGTCGCGTGCGGCAGCTCCTGTTTAATTGTGCCGTGTATGGTAATCGCTAGTGTTGTACCCACCGCATCGAAGTAGACAAACAACACTATCGAGGCATTACCATCATCAGGACGTCCATTGATGAACTTATGCCTCCCACAGAATTTCAGGACGATCAGTTATCAGCGAATACTTCCAGTTTGGTGTTTTAACAATTGACTTACTACAACGTTAATATTAATAAAAAAATTACATTAAAAAAAAATCTTAACCGTTTGTTAAACAGCTGAAAAGGTGTTTAATTCGCATGTTGTAGGTACCTAACCGCGACAGTGATCAATCATGGCTAGAGGCAGCCTAAGGAGCAATTAAAGAAATTCGGACTGATGTGTAAGTATAACGGTAGCTCAATAGGAAGAGCAATGGCCCGGCTCGCGAGAGATGCGGGTTTGAGTGATATTTTTTTAAGTGTGTTTTTAATTTCAAAAATTCTTATTTATACTTTGTTGTTGTCCACATATGTTGTATATTTAACACACATTTATAAGCCAACACCGCTTTCATCAACTTTCGTTATAATTTAAATCATGTGACCAATTTGTCCTACCAATTTTATCTTGAAAATCACAAACACAAAAAACACGATATTTGGTCGATAGATGTTAAATAAATTAGGTACGCACTAAATTAGGTATTAAATACTGACATAGGTAATGGTATAAGTATTTTTGTGCTAGTAACTTTAATGGAACTCAGCTGTCCGATAAATAAAGATTTTTATTTTTGTTTTAAATACCTTCGGCAGTATATTTTTACTGATATCGATATCTCAAGTCCCACACTCTCGACCTTGGCGCAACTGGATAGCGCCGGTTCTCTGTGCCACGATTTACATAATACCACAATTAGTATTTTTGACGACATCTCGAGCTAGTTTGAAGCTATTCTGATTCAACCATGGATTCAACAGCCAACATGGCTGCGTTTGCTATTCCGTCGATATCAAATGAATACAGGTTGGTTATGAATTGCTCATACAAGTTAAGGGAGTGACGTGTGGATGTAGATAGATAGATAGAGAACACTTATTGCACACCACAAAAAAAATACAAACAAATAAAGATGTATCGTTTAGGCGGTCTTATCGCTAAGAGCGTATTTATTTTATTTAAAAACTTTAAAATTTGTTATAAAATGTAAGTTAAAATGAAATTTATTTATTTAAAAACTTTATTGCACAATAAAAGTTGTACAAACGGCGGACTTAATGTTAAAAAAGCATTTTTTGGCAGTCAAACCTTTAGGTAATGTGGAAAGGTGCTGATCGGTCAAGCGACAAGTACAATCGACTTGATATTTCGACATACGTTCGAGAAAATGAATAATAACTCTAAGCAGTTTGATTAAATTTATAATTTTGTCTTATTTTGATTTCAAACGTAGAAACAACCACTTCGACAAATTCCCTTTACCTAAAACAATAATTAATATGACTAATGGATTAGAAAAATTACAATCAGCTTATAAAGACAACTCTACATAGGAAGTCGTTTACTGTTCCCTAAAGATAATAATAGTCCTCCCGGCCGATTTCGTCCAAGGTGGCCAATCTCAACAGAGATCAGCCAACTAAGCACGAGATATCATAGTGCACAAGTGTGAGCGCAGTACACAGGTGCACTCACTGTCCCATCACTCTCAAAGTTCGGTGAGACGGCAATCCGACATGATCGGAGAGACGCAGGACCAACGGCTTAACGTGCGCACCGAGGCACGGAGGTGTAACACCGCAAACTTTCCGAAACGTTTTTGAGAAATTCATGACAGAAAATATCAATAACAATTTAGGTTTGACCTGGTATTCGAACCCAGGACCTCTCGGATGTAAGGCAGAAACTGTGCTACTACACCATCGAGGCAGTCTAATATAATACGGTATGTAACATTGAACCAGGACGTTTTACAGTCTCACACACGAACTAACATTGGCAGGGATGAGGTATTCTAGAATTTGGGCAAATAGTGTAGTAGAGAAGCTCATGTTACACTTATTTTATCACCTTTTATGGAAGAGCTTATAGCAGCATTATAGGTGTAGGGGTTTTACGATGGGACTGGCATTACCTGTGGTCAACGTCCCAAATAATATAAAATAAAAAACCGGTATAGTGCGAGTTGGACTCGCGCACCGAGGGTTCCGTACAAACCTGTAATAACTCTTTTAAAGTAACTTTGAAATTTTCAAAATTGTCAAAAATATTTTTTATATATGATGAAACTGAAAATTTACGATTTTCGTAATTTTTCCTATATCTGTACTATAAGACGTGCCTTCGTACTAAATTTCAAGATTCTAAGTTTACGGGAAGTACCCTGTAGGTTTTGATCCCCGTTCGAGTTTCGAAAATTTGCGGAAATTTGCGGCCTAAATGGCTGTATCTTTTGATTGCGTTGGCTTAGAAGGTTGATTTTTCTACAGCTTCCAGGGACAAAAGACCTAAGAAGTATCATATAGAAATTTCAGTTTGATACCTCCACGCGTTCCTGAAAAAAAAACAGTCTTGACAGACGGACGGACAGACGGACAACAAAGTGATCTTATAAGGGTTCCGTTTTTTTCTTTTGAGGTACGGAACCCTAATAAAATAAAAAGGTGAAGGGGTGCTTGTCTTATGGCATGTTCACAATGTTCTTGAGGCTTTGTATAGCGACTAGGTTCATGTTACCTAAGAAAACAGCCTTGCATGTAACCACACGCGACATCATACACAATTCATAAACGAACCCATCCACGCCCATACAAGCGCACTGCATTGTCCATTCATTGTATTCGCCGCTCGTAGGTCGGTTGGCAGAGATCCCGCATTGATTCGTAAAGGTTCCGGGTCAGTTCACAACTTGTGAGGTGTGATGATTCCTGACAACGTTTTTATCAGGAGCAGGGAGGGAAATAAAATAATAATACAGGCATATTCCCAAAGACTAGAATAGTTGCAGAAAGTAGGTAGATAAACGCTTTATTATTCACAAGAGCTTGACTTATACGCAAAGAACCAACTAACTTCCAGTGGATGTCATAAATATATAAATAAAAAAAAAGTTTATTTCGTTAACGCACTAAATCGTGTACGATCTGGAGGCTGGGATCTACCCAGTAAGTACTTGTGGTACCTGTGCCTGTGGCAGGAGACCTCGCTCTTTTCATACAATATAATGGTTCACGTATGAGCAAACTTGTATAACAAAAATATACAACATTTTGTGTGTGTATGTGTGTCTTTGTTACAGTTATAGATAAAGTAAAATGGTGTGACAGTGTAGTAGAGTGCAGTAAATATGTAACATCTAAATCGACACTAGTGCTTCAGGAATGTTTGACGAAGCTCGTGTTGATGGCTTTCATGGCATTATGCGCAAAAGAATCGGGTCCTTGATGCACAGGGTGCGTGGGAGCGCCAATACCATACTGAACACATTGCATTAAGGGGGGATAGTCCCATATTAAGGAACTGGGTGGCAGAGCATTTTGTGACCCACCAAATTTAATTATATATTATTTTAAAAAAAATACTAACGTAGTTTTAAGTCATCTGTCACTAACTATATGGATTTATGGTCCGGAATAAAAGATTTTTAATTAAATTTAATTTAAATAGTTTCTGGGCTAAGTAGTATGATAATCTCATTTGAGTGACCGCGGGACTCTCGTCACTAAATAAAGAATGCCTTGTAGTTAACATATTTATTTTCCAGCACGATTTCAATGTTTTCCTATTGAATCACCGGTGACCAATTACTAGAGCAAATATTTAGTTTGCGACGACATATTTTATTTGATGGTGGAAAATTTTGTGGGCTGGAATTTGTTTCATAACCTTGAGTCAGTTATAATAAGGCTTCGAATAGTTTGGTCGCTTCTGTAAATGTTTTTTGACCCAGTTCTGCTTGCCAGTGTTTGGTCAAACTCTACATTTGCACAGTGCTGTCAAAAGGTGAACAAATAAACAGACTTACCAGTTTTAAGTATTATACAATAATGTGATCGTAAGAGGAGTTTATTTAATTTGAGAATCATTTGTTCGTGAAAATGAGTAAAGTGCCGAGTCAATCAATGATCGTAAATGAAAGTGAATTATCTTCTTAATTTTTGACGTGACAACGTCTTATAAATTGGTTTGCCGGGTGACACTTCAAGAAACTGCGTTACGCTCCGCTCACGTTCCGCGCTCACAATGAGAGCGAGTGAGAGGCACGCGTCCCTTCGACTCGGGCATGGTTAGCCCGCCTAAGAGCGAGTGAGACAGACATAAAAAGTGAAAGGCACGCGTCCCTTCCACTCGAGCACAGTTAACCCGCCTAAGAGCGAGAGAGACAGAGCGAGAGAGAGAGAGAGTGAGAGAGATAGGCATACACACCGGTTCATGTTATACGAATTAATATTCACATTAAAATTATTTTACCACTCAAAGTCGTTGTCACGTAAAACTTTCGCCCGTATACCGACTTTACAGGCAACCAATTTTTTTTTGTGGAAGTATTTATGTATGGATAATAAACCTAAGTACTGGTACAAATCCTTACCATGGGCAGACTCCTACAAGGTGGACTGAGTGAAGATCTGGAGCTCGCAGGAAGCCGCTGGATGCGGGAAGCGCAGGGCCGATCGCGGTGGAGATTCTATGTTCAGCAGTGGGCGTCGAACGGTTGATATGATGATAATGACTCGTATTTGTTTCTTCGGTTTACGCGAACAGTGGACAATGAAATGAGATACTTTTTACGAATTATTTCGCGATTTATTTACACTTTCAGTGGGTCAAAGCAAAGTTGGTCGAAAGCCCTCGCAAGAGAATGTCGTTTTCTTCCTCGTATGTTCCGTGAAGCTATTGAAAAAAGAAGACTTCCTCATTTTAATAGAGAAGAAGGTTGGAAAATTCTATCCTCCTGTTTTAGCCAATACTCAAGCTCGACCCCGCACTGCAAGACCTCAAGATACTGTTATCTCATTTTGTGTGGATAGGAACGTAACTTAATATCTTGAATGATGGTAGTGTACAATTTTTTCAAAACTATGTAAAGACAACTAACACCTTAGTCTACCGGCGACCACGGACGCTGAAAAAGGTCCGAAACGTCAGGTTAAAATAAAATGTATACAAATTACGAAATAGTTCGTAAAAAGTGTTTCATTTCAATGATGATTGGTTTTATTCCTTACCATTTAATCTGACACTCACTTCTAAAAGTAAGTGCATTAAGTTCCAGTAAATGAAACTTCGATTTGATTATAATTATGTATTTTAAAAGTTCAAACTGGTCAAAACCGAAAAACAAAACTTGTTTGTCTTGTCTCAGTAAAATTAATTTCACAATAATAACCTTTAATAGCATATTTTCTTTGTTAATACACATAATTTATTTAAATTACCATCTCATAGAACGTCGGAATAACAAATGTTTAATGTATTCCTATTGTGTTGTTTTGCTAGAGCCGTATATTTTGCTGATATTGATATGATCGAGGCATTCTTTTGACATGATTTCATTTGTTGTTATTGTATTCAAAAGTATTATGCACTTATTTTGTTTACTCCAGTCACACCATATCCGATGTCAAATAGTTGGTGTGATTATTCCAAGAACTATAAACAAATGAATCACTACTGGATTGGTACTGGTAACTGAAAAAAGCAAGCAAATTCTCGGCAGTTTTTAGAGCACTAATAAAAGTCCACCTGGCTGATTTCGACCACAGCGGCCAATCTCAACAGAGATCAGCCAACTGCGCAAAAGATATTATAGTGCACAAGTGTAAGCGCAATACAAAGGTGCACTCACTGTTTCATCATTCTTAAAGTTCGGTGAGACGGCAATCCGACATGACTGGAGAGAGATCACGCACGGCTACACGTTAAGATTAACACTGCGGTATCTTTACGTAATTAGGATGATTTTGTAACAAAAATGAGTAGCTTGATGTGTAGCCGGCCGTGTAATCAGCAGTCAATGCTAAGCAAAGGCTCTCCCATAGACTTCTTGGTTTTATTATCTAACATGATAATGTTGAAAAAAAAATGACGTCACTTCGCAAGTCCCAATAAGCTCATATAAAGTATAAAGCCAACACTTGGGGTTAGTGTATTTAGCAAGATTGAGAGCTTTCTTGGCACGGCCGCTGGAGCGAGCGCTTTCCGAACCGCAGCTTCTGCGGGCTATTTCGGTTTAAAGGCCTTATTTACACCGTGGCGTAATAGTTTTAACTAAGTTTTGAATATACTCAACTTTTGGCATAATTTTAATTTTAGATAAATAATGTAATCTCTTCAGCCACGCTTAACGACGAGACACTATATATTTAATTGTTACGGTGACCATAACCACGTCTTGATTGACAAAGGGCTAATTTTAGCTCTTTTTCTATCCAAGTCTACTAGTTTTCTCATTGCGACCAAGAAATTCAGTTAGCAGCTCCATTAATTACAGTACTACTTTCTCTAAGTGCTTTAGAAATAGCGTAAAGTATTTAAGATACCATGCTGTGAAATATTTAGATATCTATTCGTAAGCATTTTGAGCGTATTTGATTTGGCTTCCAATTTCAGCATTTGCTATTTAAAGTTTGTTTGTAAATAAACTTATTCGTTTCGTTTCATAGGTGATACGGTGTGACAGCATCCTTAAGTCTATATTTCTGGAGTTAGCTCGTTAATTAGGTGATTTATTCTCGCGAGGGCCACACCGGCCTCTTTAATCCGACCACCTCGAAGATGTTCTCTAACGCATAATTGTATACTGTACATACTAGCATTATTTGGTTTTTCTGATTTAATAAGAAGAACGACTCTAGATGTTTTCTCAATAGGCTTCATAAGGCATAAAGAAAAGGCAGTTATAAATAATTGGAATAAGTACTAAAATATCTTGGCGTGTGTTAGCTATGATTCGATTAAATAGGCTTAAGTGTGCACGTACACACGTTGTTAGTTACACATCGAGTATTTTTTTTGTCTATATCGAAACTTCAAGTGATTCTATTTATTTTTAGATTTCATATAATACTATTTTAAGTTTCAATAATTTCAATTATAATAATTTATGGTTTTGCACTTTTTGATTGTTGAAATCGGTGTCGTGGCATGCTACCCATTTGCTGCCACGACGTATACTGAGCGGGGACCGTTTTGGCACTCTGTGATAAGTATTATTCACATAATGATAGTCCCAATCCTAATTAATGGTATGTTGTATATATTTTAATTCGAATGTGCTAAAAAAAATCTTATTCTTATTGGTTTAGTCCAAAAGCTGTTTAGTCGAATAAATAAATAAATATTTCACAACAATCACACCAATTCTCTAGTCCCAAATTAAGCTACGAGACTTGTGTTATGGGTACTAAACAACGGATCAACATATTTAAATACTTTTTTTCACACAAATCCACGCTTAGTACTTTAACAGCTAAACCAAAAGAATTTCATTAGCAGAACCCTATTCTTTATTCAAGATTTAGTTCAACAAACACCTTTTCGCCTGTCATTTACACCTTATCCACACTAGCGTGAAACGCATAGCAACCACTTGCGCAGTCGGTTGCAGCCCACAAGACATGGTCAGAATACTAACATACAGACGACAGTATATCGTGGTACTCATTTTGGCTACAAAATAGACCGTATTACAATGGTGTAAGATGCCACAGTTAGTGCCACAGATGCCTCTGTGCTGTATGTACTTGTGGTGCCTAATGCCAGATGGGTGAGCGATGGCTGAAGAATATATTGACGAGTTTAATACTGTGTTTTAAATGCAATATGCATTAAAAGATATTGTCACCAGTTCTTGTGTCTCAATCATTCTCTGGTGTTCATTAACACATAAATGAATTATTCATTAATTAAACCTGATTTGAAAATTCAAAATTTCAATTCATTTAAACATGCATCTTTCGAGTAGCTTCATCATTACGTTCATCATCATATTAACCGTTCGACGCCCACTGCTAAGCATAGTCCAGTCATAGTCATAGCCAATAGTCATAGTCTCCAGGGCTCTCTCTAGGATCTGCACCACGATCGGTCCTGCTTTTCCTGCATCCAGTGGCTTCCTGCAAACTTCACAAGATCGTCGGTCCACCTTGTAGGGGGCCATTAGTACGTTAAAACCACATAGAAACTTAATTGATCTTCAACGCGTTATCTCGTCAAAGACATAACACAGAAATTAAAAGACACAGTAACGATTGATCACACTTTCTTTCATGCGACGATTTTGACTTTAGTTTCTTATTGTTTTACCTACTATTCCTTCTTCAACCTAGCAGAGTTTTACACATGCAAGTAGACAGAGTTTACTCTGCATTTCGTAACTCTTTTCGCACTCTCCATCTGTTGTTCATGCCCTTTGCAAGAACACCTGATACCGCGGGAACTTATCTAATTTGATCACAATACGCGCCACGCGCGCAGCGCAAATGCCAATGAGTTGTTTACACTCGCATATGGAGCTCTTACGAGTCTTTGAATTGATACACTTTTTTACGGATTATTTCGCGATTTATTGACATTTTATTTTAACCTGACGTTTCGGATCCTTTTCAGTGTCCGTCATCACAGGTAGACTAAGGTGTTAGTTGTCATTACATAGTTTTGAAAAAAATATGAACTACCATCACTCTAAAATATTCAGTTACTTTCCTATCAACACAAAATGAGCAGTATCTTGAGGTCTTGCAGTGCGGGGTCTAGCTTGAATCTTGGCTAAAAAAGGATCCCAAGCTGGTGGAATTTACCAACCATTGTAACGTTGTGAAATTTTGTTTATTAATAACGATGGTACATTTTGCGTTATGTTTAGGCTGTATGGCATTGATCCTTTTGCCCAAAGGGAAAGTGGATTTGTGACAGCTGTGTTGTCTATGTCTTCGTGTTTGACAAGTATAGGATTTCCGTTTTGAAAGCACTCTGGGAGCTGACGCAGCAAAAGTAGCATGGCGTGAAAAAAAAACTACTAAATTTTGATATAAATTTTGGACTTCGGGTCGGGGCTTGACTCCATAAAATCCAAAAAAAAAAGTGCCCCAGAGTCATGCCGTCCTTGCTGGAATTAGTTTCGGCCGCGGCACATATCTTTTTATCATAATTTTTGTTTTTACACACAAACACAGCAATACAGCAATTGTTAAGTATTGGTCCAGGTTGTTCTTGGCACATTAGTATGTTGAGCTGAGGCTTGGTTCAGCAAACATGTAAGGCAGCATCATTTAGTAACCTCGGTGGCCTTCTTCTTCTTCCTGTTTCATCTTCTCCGGCTTCACCTTTTGGCTCGGGGCTTTATTTCTGGAGTTTGCCCTGGCCGTTCTTATGAAGAAAGGAAAAACCTCTACGGAACGTCTCCGTGAAATTGTTGGAGTTCGAGTTAGCTGTTAAAGAGGCTTCGTTGGTCAGCTGATTCAGTCCTGAGAGCTCAGCTAAGTGTTAATAAAATTTAGATTCCAAACTTATTTCGATCCAGTAGCATTTGCAATTTGAAATGTAATAGTATACGGGTATTAATTTATTAATTTCTTAATTTATCAAAAATAATTGGATTTCTTGATATAGTTTAAAGCGTTTAAGGTGGTTTTTCTTATTAGTCATATAATGTACTGAATTTCTTAGATAGCAATTTTCTATAGAACCAGACCCAGTATCTACCGGTCTGAGCTATTTTTTTTAGTTTTTTTTTAGAGGCCTTTGGCCTATGTATATTGTTCAGTTGTTAAATGGTGTAAACACGGCTCTGATAAAATATATCCTACTAAATGCCCATCTCGGCTATTAATCAAAACCTTTACTCCTTTTAACACACTTTGTCCGGGGTCAGCCGAGCAACCCGGTGACACCATCTTCTCTATTAAAATATTACGAGTAGCTAAGACTAAGGGCTAGCCTAATTAGTGTCTACTAGCTTCGATTTTTGAGATCCGTTTTTTATTTGCTTAACAAAATCCCGGCATAACAATAATGTTAACGTAGTTGATAGTTTCGAGCACACGAATCCTATTAAGTCAGGCAGAGTTTCTGCATCCGAAAAATCGGACAGTGGGTTAGAGAGTAAGGGGTATGATTCGCCAATTTAGTTTGTCAGACTGTTAATCTGTTAACTATTGGTTATCGGGTCTAAACGCGAACTATTTTAATGAGTATTAAGGTACTCACTGCTCGACGTTTCGGCTAGATTGCACACAGCCGTGGTCATGAGCTGACTTCCTAAAATGCAATGCTAAAGTTTAAAATCATATGTTTATCTGTTGTTTATGCCCTGATCGAAAACGCCCGATACGGCGAACACTTATCTTATTGAATCACAATATGCGCCGCGTGCGCATCGTGAATACCAATGCGTTGTTTACACTCGCCTATGAGCTGCCGATGGGACACGAATACGGCTCGCTTAGACTATGAGCAAAACTGTTTTATCTATACATATATATACTTATATGACGACTAATAAACTACAGACCAGCGCATATCTTAATTGCTTAATTATGAGCCTTTTTAAAATGAGTGTGATCATTTTTAAAGCTTTTATGCACAATAAAATTTGGACTTTACGTCATGAGGCCTTTACCTTTGCGCTTAGCAGAAATGAAATGTAGTTGATGCGATAAAGATCATTCGCCCAACTTTTGCAGCTAATGGTATCCTTTCCACAAGCTTCAATAGCGACCGTTTAGTAAATTATAATAACAATAGTCCTCCTGGCCAATTTCGACCACAGCGGCCAATCTTAACAGAGATCAGCCAACTACGCAGGAGATATAACAGTTCACAAGTGTGAGCGCAATACACAGGTGCACTAACTATTCCATCACTCTCAAAGTTCGGTGAGACGGCAATCCGACATGACCAGAGAGAAATCAGGCGCAGGACCAACGGCTTAACGTGCTTACCGAGGCACGGGGGTGTGACACCGCTAACTTTCCGATTCCGAGCTGTTTTTGAGAAATTCATGACAGAAAATCTCAGAAACAAATTTGACTCGACCTGGGATTCGAACCCAGGACCTCTCGGATCTAATGCAGAAACTTTGCCACTACACCAACGCAGCAGTCAAAGTCAAAATTTAAAAGCAATCAAAATTAAAATTTATCAAAGTCAGAGTTTAGTAAATTATGTAGGTAATCAATGTAGCCCATGAAATATTGTTTTTTTTTTAGATGATTAAACGACGGGTCTGCTTTCCGCTATCTTGAGTTTTCTACATTGACACGGTCTACTCATACGGTAATTGATGCTTTAAGTTATGTGCCTGCCTACGGACCAAATATTTAAACGTAAACAGATATTATATTAGCTCTTGTACTGACCATAACTAGTAACTTGATGGCTCCACGTGCCGAATACAAATGGTCCATGGCCCCGAAGAATAGACAAATAATTAAAATCATGCACATACATGCAGACCTCTTAAGGCTACAGCCATGAATGCATGGTTATTCGAAATCTTGTGTATCAAAATTGTACTAAGTTTAGTAGTCAGACCAACGCAGGAGCCTTTGATAGCAATTTAAATATCAAAAAATAGGAGCAATTAATTCAAATGTCTTGTTCTCAGATTTCGCAATATAAATAGGACCGCATTTTAGGTGCTCATACAAATAGCTGCTAATTCCGATACACACCTCAATGTTATAAATATCTGAAGGTTGAACTTAAATGTTCTCAAAATAAGTTTCTTAATTTAAGTCGTGAAAAGGAAAACGGGCAAATTGTTTATAATTAAGTACCTAATTGGTCATAAGGACATGTTTTTGAATATTTTTTTGGTATCTTTTATAAGCTCAAAACAAAACGAGAAATAGTATTGTTAAATTGATATAATACAAACTCCCCGAGGTTTTGATTTTTTATTTTCTCTTTTCGTTACTAACACTAGTTTTTTAAGTTACTGAACGAGTGTTGAGTATACTAACAAAATATGGATCTTGTCTGGAATAAATGCAATTATTATTATTATTTTAATAAGGAGAAAAACTAACAGTAAGCTTATGTCATAATATAAGTAAAATAAATTAATTCTAGACGTACTAGGTGTTGCCAGCTGATAAAGGTTAGCTACTTTGTAACTGTATACAAACAATAGTGGTTACGAGTAGAATACAGAATTAAAGTGTGCATGTACTTGTAGGTACAGACTATAGAATCGGAGTGAGGATCCGCGATGAATACCAAACGGGTAAGGTTTCTCTTTAGCCTTCAGTTTCGTCAAGTCGAATTACTCGTATTATGTTAAAGTTAGCGAGCGGCTTGCCGCTGATACGCAGGTGCGGCTAATCGGTTTGATTAGCGAATAGAAAACGCAGAATGCGTTAGTGACTTTTTAGGAACCAAACTTATTGTTATTGGCTGTAAGTTTAGCATGTAAGATAAGCTTAATTTTTGTTATAAGAGCTGTGAATTTTATAACAATAAAAAAAAAAACTTTGTAGCTACTAGGCTAGGGGTTATGAAAATTTCCCTTAAAACTATGTCGAGTTACTAATGCCAATCGATTTTGCTTAGCAAACTTAATACGAATCCGTTGAAAACGCGCAAAAATAGAGATAAAAATTTCTGCGTATATGATGTCCTAACGGCCGGCCCCAGTAAGTACTAGGCCTGGGCACAGATATAAAAATAGGCATACTAGAATTTTTCATTAAACTGACAAGCCACGGTATGGATGTCTTTCGACAGGGATAAGAGAAATAGTCGATTCCACTGGAAACTCGCGGAAACAGATCAAACCAATACAGGTAAGAGGCTGATCACAGCGCACTCTTTATGTACTGTATGTTTTACGCAGTACATCCTTTCACCTAGGTATGACTCTAAATAAATAATTTGAGTTTGAGGTTATGTGACGTCACAGGGGCCGTCCGACTTTTAACTGAGGCGGCCTTCGAGAAAAACGAATATTTGGGCCAAGTTATAAATGGCATTAGATTCTTTACACAAAACAACGACCAGGAATACGGAAGATATGGAATAGAACCAATCAACTCTACTATATTTTGTTTGTTCGCCCCGATGGAACTCCCTCTTAATGTCATACGTCGTTAGGTACCGCTTATTAATAATTCTAACTTTGTTGTTCTAAACAAGGCCCCCTTTATGAAGACTGTTACTCAAACTGCTTGCAAATATTATGAATATAAAATTATTTATTAAATTCTCTTCCTTCAAGATGGTGCAAATGTTTAATGGCTAGTCCGATAAAGCTATTATGAGACTAAATTATTCAAATTTACAACCCTTTAATTGGGTAATCGGGTCACGAGTCAAAGGTTGGTATTTTTTGCAGTTTATTTTTAGAATTTATATTGATACCGGTGTTGTTGTTTTCTTTTTAATAAAATATCTTACTGTCTAAGAATATTTTTTTACTCAAAGTGGCGCAAGCAGTGTCTTTAATAAGCAGCTATCTGAAAACATGGAAAAACTTTAAAATACTAATACTTTAAGTAAAATGTGTAAAATCTTATTACCACCTTTACCCGTCAATGGTGTACCATGCAATCTTAACAAAACTGAGTTTGCCTTCATTTATCGTGATAATACGTCATCTTTCATACAAATTGAAAGGAACAACCCCACGAAGCCACGCATTCTTGCAAAGTGAAACTTCCTGATTGTTTCTCTCTGCAGCCAATAAATAACACTTACTCGCTCGGAGTTTTCTAATAACATCCAAAATGTGGCTGAGGAGGGGCAGGGAGGGGTTTTGTATGACCTTCGCGGTGTTTTTATGGCTCGTTTGTATGGTAATGCCGCGGGCCGCGCGCGCGGCGCGTGTTTAGATAGGCCGGACACAGCACTGCGATTTCGAAATCACAGACAGTTGTTATAGAAAACTGAACTTATCTTAAAAATGGTAGGTGCTTGTGGCGCAGTGGTTGCAGCGCTTTGGTAATGATACCAAAAGTTAAGCAACCTACGGCGCGGTCATGTTTGGGATGGGTGACCATTCTGACCATAAAGTGACGTCTATTTACAAGCATCTCCGTGCTTCGGAAGGCACATTAAGCTGTTGGTCCCAGTTAATATCGATATATATTAGTCGTTAAGCCTGGTCGGAGGCCCTCGGGCGGCTTAATAACATCTGACAGTAAGGTTGCTCACTTACTTTACACACACCCCTCCACCAATCCGCACTGAGCCCGCGTGGTGGAGTATGGCTCGCACCACCTCATAGTTGAGGTGAGGCCTGTGTCCAGCTGTGGGACGTATATAGGCTGATGATATATGATATATCTTAAAAATGGAAAACTCAACACACTAGAGGTCACTCCCGAGCTACAATCGATTTAAAAATCGACGTAATCGTCCGGTGAACTGAGCGAATCGGCATTTTCCGCTTCGCGGTAGCTAGACAGATGGGTCATTGACGTTGGACGTTACCAAAACTCGACACGGGAGTAGCTTCTCGTCTTGCCTTTGCCTAATCATGTACTAACCAAAAAGAACTAATTCGTTACTTAGTTCGATGTTTTCAGGTTCGATCCCCGCACAGTACAAGCATATGTGTGCACACATATGCTTGTACTGTGTTACTTGTTACCTAATAGTAATTTAATTTGACGACCGCTTGGTGCAGTGGTCCACACGTCGGACTTCTAAAACCAAGGGTCGCGGGTTCGATCCCCGCATAGTACAAGCATAAGTGTGCATGAACATGTGTGTTTGGACTGGTCTGGGTGTTTTCTATGTATACTATGTATTTATTTACAAAAAAAAGTATTTATGTCTATCCGTTGTCTAGTACCCATAACACAAGCCTCGTAGCTTAATTTGGGACTAGTGAATTGGTGTGATTGTTGTGAATATTTTTTTTTACTTACTTTAAATACTGTTTACCTACGCTTGACTATTAGTTAAATTAGAGCTTGATCAACTTCAGGGCTGTTTATGGCCCAGACAAAAATGTTTGTACAGTTAGTCGTGACCAATGTTTCAAGTTATTAAAAAAGTAAATGGGTAATTGGTTGGTAGTCAAGCTTAACTATCTACTAAAGCTGCCAGGACTGTCCAGCCCCTTAAAAATTTCAAATGTATTTTTCTTAAAGCACCATTAAAAACTTGACAGTTAAAATACACCGCAAGTCTGTATCCGGCCTTATCTAAAAGCAGTTCTTTAAAAACACGTTCAATATTTATTTTTTGTGTTTACAACGAGTTTTTTATGACGTATCGCTCCTTTTGTGGCTGATAATTATGCCTATTTTCATGTGACCAATATTTAATTCTGCCTACATCTTGATCCCAATGACCTTGTTTACATGAATTTTGCCATTTTAATAGAACACGATGATTAAACAAAGAATTTTTGACAAAACATCTATAACTAAGTATGAATTAAAAATTTATGACTTTGACAATGATTGTCTGTTTTGTGTGTGTGTATCTCTTTATAGTTGTATATGTTTCTATATACGAGTATAATAAGGTACTCTGTGGCTTCTATTCGATTGAATTCTTGAAATGATTTATTCAAAATGATTTATTAGAAAAAGATTTCCTATGTAAAAATCGAAACTAAATTAAGCTGCGAATAAATAACGGTATTAGTTAAGCAAGAATATATATAAAAAAACAATTTTATCACTTAAGAAAAGTGTCTATGCTATTTATCTGCTGTCACGACGTAGGTATACTGCAAAATCAGCATCAGCTATTATAGTCATAGCTTTCCCTCGAAGTAGATTGTAACTTTTAATGAATTGATGTGTTCTATGTTTGTTTATTTTTATGCTGATGTTGAAATACATTAAATTCTATTCTATTTTATTCGCAACCCAGATTTAATTGTTGTCCAATTCACACCCACACATTGAACATGCATGAACACGTCAAAACAGAGACATTTCACCGGGCCCATCCCGGGAACCGAACCGGCACTCGAATTATACAAATTACTGAATAGAATTTTACGAGACGGTTATGTCTGTGTATGTTTGTGGGCGCCGGCGATAGGGGATTAATTCCGCGTAGACTCGCCCAAGGAATAAATATCGCTGTTAATGTCATTATTAGTGATGTCATCCCCGATGGCCTATCGATATGCGCACTGTGACCTGAGACCCTGGAAAGCCCGTCAAAAGTAGACAGAAATAAAAATGGCGTCGTTAAATTGGGAAAGATAAGACAGCTTTTTTTTCAATTTTGAGCGAGACAATTATTGTCTGGGACGTCCTACACCACCATGCTACGGGAAGCAAGTTAACCCATCAGTATGACGCCTGATAATTTTTTTTTTCATCAGCCTATATACGTCCCACAGCTGGACGCAGGCCTCACCTCAACTATGAAGTGGTCCGAGCCATACTCCACCACGCGGGCTCAGTGCGGATTGGTGGAGGGGTGTTTGTAAGGTAAGTGACCAACCTTACTGTCAGATGTTATTAAGCCGCCCGAGTGCCTCTGACCAGGCTTAACGACTTATATCTATCGATATTAACCGGGACCAACAGCTTAACTTGCCTTCCGAAGAACGGAGATGCTTGTAAATAGACGTCACTTTATGGTCAGAATGGTCACCCATCCCAAACATGACTGCGCCGTAGGTTGCTTAACTTTTTAGGTATCACTACCAAAGCTAAATTTTTCGGTACGATTCCAGAAGAGTAATAAGGCCGCTGGTACCAAATGAACATCACCATTGGCACGTTTGGATTTGCATTAATTAGTATTTGTAATGTACAATTTGGGGCTCGGTTTGGACGGGGTGATGTAACATGAGCGGATGTTTTCCTCACTATCGTGTGATTACGTTTTATTTGAAAAGCGTTTCGTATCAGATTTGAAGCGCATTGCTTTCTGATTTCCTACAATTTCAAAATAATTTAATATGATGAAGGAATTTGAAGTTGTTAAAAATAACACTCCACGAGGACGTTTCTGTGTACACAGATGGTTAATACATAACCAAATGGTGTGTTATTTTGAATAAATAATGTGCAAATTTAAATAGAAACAACCTTGTCGATTGTTGGTGTCGCGAACGGTACACTGGCCAGCAGATCAGGCTTCCAATTTTTGTTGCAAAACCGCCCCTATCGCAAGCAAATAAGCTACCGCAGTGTTTGACGTGACGTGATAGCCACCTTATATAGGAATCAGTTATTTTGAGTAGTAAATTAAGAACGAGTTTTTATTTTATCCAATGAGAAGAATCAGCTTTTCTTCAACAATATCTTAGCAAGTAAAAATGTGCCCGATCAAAACAACTTAAAATCTTAATCAAACTTGAAATAGTTAATTAAACTTTTAAGACCGTTACTTTAACTTGAACCTACAACTGTAGTCCTTGGGCGAAACTCTGTTTCTTTTTTGTTGTAATTCCGAGAAAATCCAATTCTTCACAGGGATGTTTTTGCTCTCAACTTTTAATTAATCCCGGAGAAGTTATGAAGTACGGCGGATTCCATTAGGCGAGGGTTGAAATTAACTTTGCTACCCGCTCCACCCGGCACAGCACAAAAGAGTAAGCCCCAATGACTATGAAAATATCTAAAGAGCGCTGTCCAATCAAAAACGTTTCATTACAAATGATAGATACTGCCTGTCTCATTTCGTCGAAAAGATAAAGAAAAAAAAATAAGCTTTAATTGTGTGCGAATTTTCAATGCAACTTGTTAGGTGTGATATTCTATAAAAATCCAAAATATTCTGCCGCATATTTGCCAAACCACGCTCGCTTTTTGACGACCACTTTGGTGTAATGGTCAAGAAGTTGACTATTAACTAAGAGGTCGCTGGTTCGATCCCCGCACTGCACAAAGATTTGTGTGCATGAACATGACTGTTTGTACTGGTCTGGGTGTTATATGTATTTATTTCAGTTCATTTGTAATACCATTGTTGATTCTGATATCAATGTAATACAAGTGCTTAAGGTACTTACCACGTAGTCAGATCAATGTGTGATGTTGTTGAATATTTATTTAAAAAATATATATAAATTATTATTATTAAAGCCTTTGCTATCTTTCAAAAGAAGAAGATTTTGATGTTATTTTGGGATGTAAAGTCACATGCTACTACGGCCCGTAGCATGGTGTACGGCATACGGGCAATGTCTGTGGGCAGGCCCCCTGCAAGATGGACCGATAATGAGGTAGGTCTCGGGAAGTCGTGGAATGCGGGAAGCGCAGACCAGATGTCGGTGGAAATCCTTGGAGAAGGCATATGCTAACCAGTAATCGTCGGACGACTGATAAGACGATGCTGATGATGAAGTGCTTAACCCTTCTGTATAAGACACCACAGTCCTTTTTTTATCGTCAGGGAAATGCTGTTACGCATACCCGCCAGCCGTGGTGGCTGCTGGGGGTTATGTGGGACTCCAAACCTCAGAGAGAGAACCCGCCTACCCACTAAAAACCTAACGGTGCCATGTGAGTCGGGGACGTAGCGGGTTCACCGTAGGCCGACAGGCCACAGGCATTCACCGCAATAAGACACCACAGTCCTGGCTCAACTCTCTATTTTCTTTTACGGTTACGGACTGGTTGCTACCACTAGGCTGTTGGCCGTCGGAAAGCCGGAAAAATATATTTGGCCCCAGTAACTTTTGAGATAAGGTTAATAGGGAAGTTCACACGAGTCCGCTTGCGATGGCCAGTTCATGTTACAAATAATCCGCTTTATGGACCGAATTTAAATTATGCGAGCTCCGGTTGGTTTTTGACATGAACTGTGTGTGTGTTCAAAGATACTTGCTTAATTTTTTTGAGTAGATAAGGATTTATATCCGCCAACGCATTCCTGCTTCTTCAACCTTTCCTGAAATTTAATTATTCTTAGTAAGGTATAGTAAGTCTCACTGAAATCACATAAAAATCAGGTGAATTTTAATTTTTGCTAATAATGGACGTAGTTATGCTACAACGTTCCAATCCACACGCAGGTCAAAATTGAGTTTTTGAGCTCAAGCTAGGTATTTTTGATCGTCCTATCTAGTGCTGATGCTGAAGACACCGACTCTCTTACGACTGTAACTATTGAAATAATTAAGCGGTCTAAATGATAAAGCGATCCAAGAGATCTAATTATAATCTTAAAAAGTGACATTCCATTTGGATCCAACTATTTTAATTCGTTTTGGACTGAATGCAATAAAAATAAGAATCCAATCATCTTGGAACGTTTTAAAAATAACTAATTTTTAATCTTAAAATATGACATTCCATTGGAATCGTACTATTTTAATTCGTTTTGGACTGAAAAAAATAAAAATAATGATTCAATCAACTTGGAACGTTTTAAAATTTCGATCTAGATGATGAATAAATTGTGATGCTTTTTCTTGCTTTGCTAACACTAATTCTTATTAAATATTCTTATAATAATGTTGTTTCATTGTTATACTTTATGTTCTAGAAAAAATATATATTAACTACCAAAATATACCAATTTTCAGACTTTGGAACGTTTTTGCAAATTATGTTAAAAGCTACTTTCATACAAATAGCCTTTTTTCAAAAACGTTCCAAGTGCATTTTAAAAAAATGTATGAGAAATATTAATAAATTTTAATGACAAATACATTATAAAATTATGTTTATTAATTTAGTTGAAGTGATACATACATACAAAAAAAGCGTACCACAAAATTACCAAAACGCGATTTACTCAGTTCGACCTGCGTGTGGATTGGAATGTTGTTGCATAACTACATCCGCTGGTAATTAATTTAATTCTTGGTAATTTTCTATTATTATTAAAATGCCAAACCTTCAAGTTTAAATATTAAATCTCACCACCGGTGTGTAAATCGCTTGCAAAATTTATTGAAAAAAAATATTTCAGCACCTACAAAAACATTGCAAAAATTGATTAACTGATTTATTACAACTTTATAAATAGGTACTCTGAAGTGAATTCAATTTCTTCTTAAAATGCGGCATCTGAAATAAAAGCAAATTCATCACAGTTTCAAACTACGAAGTTGTATAAACTTATCTTAGAAAATAACAATACAAGAGCTGTCAAGGTTGCTTATCATTTTTACGAGTTTATTGAACAATTAAAATGCTACACCTTTTATGGATTCATACGCGATTTACATTTTATTTAAACTTGACGTTTCGGACACTTTTCGGCATCCGTTCACTTTTCCTTGGTCCGCCATTCAGAGAGTCTCCTCTCTTATTCTTTTGTTGGCTACTCCAATGGTGCCAATTTCAGAAAAGAGTAACATTCGCACCAAAACGTTCGGCATTGGCACCAAGACATCCGTGGTCACAGGTAGACTACTGTTCGCGTCATCCAAAGTAAGTAATTATATCATCGTCATGAATCACATTAATTAGAAAACGATTTGTTTCATCTTCGCGATTTTTAGTCTCTATCTCTTCGTATCGAATAATGTCGGCACGATATAGATAAAAAAATTGTTATTATACACTTACTTATATCATCATCATCATCAGCCTATATACGTCCCACTACTGGGCACAGGCCTCACCTCAACTATGAGGTGGTGCGAGCCATACTCCACCACGCGGGCTCAGTGCGGATGGGTGGAGGGGAACTTACTTACTTTTATACTGGGAACTTACTTATATCGTCACCCCCAACGAACAAAACCGTAATAGGAAAAAGTCAATGTTTTCAACTACATTTGGGGTAATTTTTTGCGACTGTGGCAGCCCCATATTTTGACGTCAATATATATCTTTCTCTTACGCCCGGTCGCCCGGTGGCGAATCTTTAACTTATATACTACTAGCTGACCCGGCGAACTTCGTACCGCCTTAGCGTTGCAATGATTGAACAATGTCATCGAATGACATTGACGTTAGTTACGCGCGTTTTTTAAAATATGCAAAATATATAAGTCAACTAAAGTTTTTGTTATATTACATTATAGTAAGTGGTAATTATGCTGTTAAAATGTAGCCTATATGACACGTTCGTAGATTTACCATAGCAGCGCCATCTATTGATTAGAATTCAATTTACTCTTCAGTCTAAGTAACACGTGGCCGGCTATGCTAACACCAAAAATTTAAAAAGTGGAAATAATTGAATTATAAGGTATTTCGTTCACTACAAAATAAATTTAATTAATTTTATAGCGTCAAAAACACGTGGTAATTATGCTGTTAAAATGTAGCTTATATACCTTAGTAGATTTACCATAGCAGCGCCATCTAATGATTACTTACTCAACCCAGTCGAAAGGTATCGACATCTGTTAGAATCATTTGGAGTTAACAGATAATTGTGACTGTCAAATAATAACAGACAAATAATTAGCAATAAATTAAAATTGCGACTATAATTTGAGATTTAAACTATCCTATCTCTCAAGTTGGATCGAACTACACATGGTGTGCAAATTTTATTATAATCGGTTAAGTGGTTTAGGAGTCCATTGAGGACAAACATTGTGACACGAGATTTATATATATTAAGATATCTATGTTTAAATTAGATCAAAACTAGTGAAAATAATTGAACTTAATTGCACCTATCGACACATACACTCAACAAAACACGACAGAAGTTGTGCGAACGTCACACCAGAGCCAGCCAAGGACCAATGCCCCATCTTACCGCCCGCGCCATTTTACACCAGCCTACCCACAGGAGTTCACATTTCAACTCCTGATTATATAAAATATTTTTTTTCATCACTATAATTCGTAGAAATCCTAAATTGAGTGAGTTTCAATATAACGACAAAAAGAGAACACATCAAACAATGCGTTAGCTAAGCCACGTATAACGCTTTGCATAAAACATTTTAGCGAAACATTTTATGAATAGGCTCTCTTGCATGTTTGCTCGCGTGCCGTGAATTTAATCATTTCCGAGGGGATTCATCTTGGATTTCAGAGAGGCTGTTCTTGTTCCAAACTTTCATTTAGTATACCTGTCCCGGTGTATGTTTGTCTGTAATCATATTTTGCAGGCCAAATTTTACCCACTTTTCAGTGTCAGATTTAGCTGATATTTTGTTTACCCGTCTGGATTCGATGACAGTTAGCAATTTGATTATAAAAAGTTGTTTTTTTTAAGGTAGTTGTAATAATTGCGTGCTTTCCTGTTTAATAGTTGTTTACACACGTAAGCACAGAAAGAGCGTATGAAACAATTATTCAATTTTAATTACACAACTCCCGAATTTATAACAGATAAATTCTCAGAAGTGCGTGTGCCTAAATTAAATATTTACCGAACAAAGAAGCCGTAGCACATAACAAAGTCTTAACATACTTTAACCCATATTAGTTCCTCGAAACTTAACCCCATTTTCAGCTTTATATCTTCACAAAGTGAACAATTTCGATGAAAATCACGTCGCGAAGATGAGACATAGCTTCCACGGAGAAACTTGGTCATATCTACGCTGCCGTCGAAAGTTCCAAGGATATGAATTTAATAACGCGATATTTAATTCTAAAGTACCTACGAGACAACAAGGAGGGGCCGTGTGTGTGTTTAAAAATTTCCGCACATTTATTCAGAGTTATGATGATTTCGACTAAAGTTTTGCGGGGTTCACGCGTGGTGTAAGTTTAAATAATAAACGCTTCTACGCCTAAATGTGTGCCAACGTAATTAAATACATAAAATTATTTTATTGAAGTGAAAACTTCTTTAGCGGCGTTGAGCACTTTTGTGGCATGGGTAGAAACTGTGAAACTCGCGTCAGGTCACGTGATGCTGATCGAAAAACCGTAAGACGGTTGTTAAGTTTTCACTTCTGCCGGCACTCCCGGAGTGCAACCCGTGTTAGTTTTTTTTTATTCATTTATTTAAGTTCTGCACAAACATGTGTACAATGGTGGACTTAATGCCGAAGGCATTCTCTACCAGTCAACCATAGGGCCAAGCAGAGGAAATTCAGGCGGTGCACATAAAGTAAAAGGGAAAAACAAACAATTTAACTGAAGTTAAAAGGTTTTAAGTACAAAATAATTTAATGAACATACGAACTAATTACTTACATAAAATGAAACAAAAATACATAAAAAATCATAGACATACATTATTACGTATACATAATAAGGATGGTACACATGGTAAGAACACAGTGTCACTGAGACAGGAGAGACAGTTCATTCCTGTAGTGGGACTGCAGTGACTTTTTATAAGACTGCAGTGATTTTTTATAAGAATTTTTTACAAGAAGATAATTATATATTACTCGAGTCCGGATTGCTTATAAGCCTATACTTATCTTATTGTACTGTTTTTCTACCTATAGTAACTGACTATTGGAAAAGCAATGGTTCGAGGACACATTTTTATAACCCCTTAAGGTAAGGTGTTATTTCAAAGTTCATCATGACAAATTAGTTCTACAATAACCACGTCTTACCAATTAGAGTCAGGTCACACCTGCGGTCAAAAGCGACTCACGGCGACAGAAAATCGTAGGTGTAGCCTGAGCCTTAACGCGTACTTAGTACTAAAATTGTTCACAAGTCTTTCTATTTTTTTAAAAGCTCTAAATATATAGATATTTCGATTTTTCTGTCTATCTTGTCCTGTTTAAACCCGCTCCCTCCGTCACTTATCACTTGCTTCAAGCCTCAGGAAGTTCACTCGCTCCATTAACCAAGGCGTGATACCAGTTTAGAAACCCATGGCTTACTCTAAAAGATGGTGTTTCTGTTTCGAACTATAGCTGTCCTGCTCGCTTGCTCGGCTCTCAACTGCCCCTACATACGGCACTATGGTGCTAGGCATGCTCCCGTAAAACCTTTTGTGCGGAGTTTCTAATTTTTAATTATATGTTTTATTATATCATTATTTTATTTAATTTTGTGTTATAAATATATGATTATTATTTTGACTTTTCATTGTAAATGATTTAATGTTAAATTAAATTATAATTTGATTGATTTAATTTAATGTAATTTTTAAAATGAAATAAATCAATTTAATTTATATAACTTAATTTTATGAATATTTGGTAATTTTGTATAGTCACTATTATGGGTCTTAGTAACCTGAAATAAATGAATTTTGATTTAATTTAATTTATTTCATACAAAAATAACAGGGACAGCCAGAATTATGACCGCCTGTGTGGTCTGTTGGTTTTCATCCCCGCTTTAAAGCCGACAGGTCTCCGATTTTTGACTGATACACTGACAATAGGTGGACATAAAAAGTTTAAAATGAAAAAGATCACGAGACACGAGAGCGAGAGGTAGACCTAGATTGCTAGATACTCGTACGAGGACGAAATTGCAGCAACGGCGCGCAGCAGATGGCTTGAGACAACCAAAGACAGGTGGTCAATATGGAATCAATGATTTTCCGGCAGTTAGAGATCCCAGAGAGTCAGTGCCTCAGAGTACACACATACGCACACGCACACACATCAACATTATGATATTACTGGTATTACCATCTCATAATATTCTTCTTCTTAGAGAGCTTCTCCTTAGCTGCCTAACCCTAAGGTATCGTTCATACCGGGTGTATATAGAATTGTCGGGCGCTGACTATGAGCAGGTGTTACGCTTATCACTTTTTCATATTTTAACTTCTCGATTACACCAAACCGGCTGACGATGCGTGGAAGTTACTACGCAATAGCGGAAAGTCGGGTGCCAATATGATAGGTGTGACCAATGCCTAAGTAAATCTGTTGCGTCAAAGTGCTAACCCGATGTGAAAAAATTGAGACTAATATACTCGTAATAGTCCTCCTGGGAGATTTCGACCACGGCGGCCAATCTCAACAGAGATCAGCCAACTACGCAGGAGATATTATAGTGCACAAGTGTGAGCACAATACACAGGTGCACTCACTGTTCCATCACACTCAAAGTTCGGTGAGACGGTAATCCGACATGACCGGAGAGAGATCAGGCGCAGGACCAACGGCTCAACGTGCTAAATTGCGACTACCGACACTAACTAACGAAGTAGAACTCCAAAACTCTATGCGCACAATTCAGACAAAATGGCGACGTGCAATCTACGCGGCCGCTCGCCCCCTATCTTTATGTTCAAGCCCGCAGGACTATTTTGTGGGAGGTTCCACTAAATTTTTCGCTCGAAAAATATTTAATGAAACGAAAAAATACTGCGGCGGGCCAAGTTTTTGGTTAAAGTCGCTTTGGACTTATCTCGCGACACAGCAGTCGGCTACCACTTAGTTTCGCTGATCTTTTTACTTGTAAGGGTAGTTCAATTATATACGTAAGTGTTAAAAGCGACGCTGTGAATGGATCAGGAAATTAAAACGTTTTTCCAGTGAATGTAGAGTAATAATAATAATAAAAATATTTATTTCTTCTGTCACAACCATCAAAGTACATGAAGATTACTGAGATAAGTAGGTTTTATAAACAGGGTTTGTTTAACTGGAACAAAGAAAATTGCCTATTTATGGTAAATCCATTTAAATCATATTTGTAATTGACGAATAAATGGCAATTCAAAAAGACTTTGGTATGATTAAAGCTTATTGTTATTCGGCTACTTTTAATAGGTCATTCGAAAATCACAATCACATTTTAACTTTCAATCTGCTCAACGGAAACCATGTTCCAGCTCAGTATTTCCAGCAATCACAGAACACCCTATATACGTATCAAATTTAAGTAAAACATTGACGAAAAAAGCATTACTTTTTATTTGAATTTTTTCAAACCATATTAACTTGAATATATTCAATGTTCGCCCGCCGGCAAGCCACTAGTTTTTTCCGTAATATTCCCGTTTCTCGCATATACACCGGATTTCAAATCTGTTGATTTGGCTAAGTATTTTTGCTGACGTTTTGCCTCGCTTTGCCTTTTAATGAAATATTTTTTTGGTGGATAACCAACCCTTCACGCACGCATGGTTGAACGAAAACTCCAGTTTATGTATTGCATAATCTGTATTTTCTTTTTGTGGATTTGGGATAGCTGTTAAAATAAATACGAGTTAACCATTCCGTGAGCTGGCTTTTATTCAAACGTTTTTTTAACATGCTTTTATCAGCTCGGGCTGTATGTATGTATGTAACGGAATCTTTGATCTCAATTTTAACCAACTTAAAGCAATCGGATCAATTTGAAACTTTGCACACGTATCAAGTACCGATGACAGTGTAATAATTTATTTAGAGTTTTCTATTATCCGTATTAACTAAAAAATAACTATACCAAGCACTTCACGTTTTTACTCTACTGTAATATAAATACTTTGTATTCAGACTTTTTTTAAATCTTTTTAGTTAGTAGTTAAAGCGTGTTTTTTTAGTTGTTTAAACTATTATTTATTATCTCTTGCAGTAGATACCTACTTTCCTATGTTCTATAAGTCCGGATGTTTTAATGTCACTTTGGTGTAATTGTCAAGAAATTGACTATTAACCAAGAGGTCGCGAGTTCGATCCCCGCACTGTACAAACATTTGTGTGCATGAAAATGTCTGTTTGTACTGGTCTGGGTGTTACATGTATTTATTTAAGTTTATTTGTAATACCACTGTTGATTCTGATATCTGTAACAGGAGTGCTTAAGCTACTTACCACGGAGTCAGATCAATGTATGTGATGTTGTTGTATATTTTTTATTTTATAAAATGTTTATAAGTGAATTATTTAGTCTTGAGGTTCACAATCAGAAGAACCTTTTTGACATATTACGTTTACGGGGCGAAACATGCAAAAGAAATAATTTATCACGTCTTACACAGGAACCTATAAAATCTAACATGGTAACAGATTCTTACTGCAGATATTATTTATGACAATCCAATCTTTCTTCCATCGCTATAGCCCTCGAATAATAAATAGAGAGTTTCGCTTCGCTTAGCATTCTGTGTCATAGAGCTCGTAAACTATTATCTGTTTGCTGTCACTTGTCATATTTGTGACCACCCATAGCTTCTTGGGTGGCCTTTTACACTTTGGTGGCTTGATAACTAAGTAATTATTATCTATTTGATATGGTAAGATGATTAAATTACCAAGCTGTGGTCATTCGAGATATGTCAAACTTAAGATCAAATATGGCGTCCAAATCTAAATGCAGTTATTGTGTTCTTGAATGTGATGGAACACATGTTTAAATTAAATTAAATCTCTATATATATAAAATTCTCGTGTCACAATGTTTGTTCCCATACTCCTCCGAAACGGCTTGACCGATTCTCATGAAATTTTGTGAGCATAATGAGTAGGTCTGAGAATCGGCCAACATCTATTTTTTATACCCCTTAGTGATAAGGGTAGTCCACACTTTACATTTATATGGCAAAACAACGTTTGCCGGGTCAGCTAGTAAAATATAAGTACCTATGCAATACCCTTGAAAAGTTCAAGGACTAACAGATTTGTAGTATATAGTAAATGAAATCTTTTTAACTGAAAGTATTTAATGCACCTTGAAATTAATGAATTTCAAAATTTTGTTTAATTCAACTTTCATCATTTCCGCGCTACGAATAGCTTCAACAGATAAAATTACCTAAATGTTTATTTTCATAACTTCCGTGTTCTGGCCTAACTTTATTAATCTATTTCGAGTATTAATTTCGAATAATTAGCTACAGCGCAATAAACCTTAATATGGAATAATCTAATTAATTAGGTAATAGGATGCGAGCAAAACAATGATATCTCGTGTTATACGAACCAGTGATGATAACTGCCGGCCTTGGCACCCAGTTAAAAATATAAATACAAGCCTGCACACGCAAACCATTATAGCACTTATACCAACCACTGAAAGAGCTATATTCGGCTAATGTGTTCGACAAAAAATAAACTACTACTGTGTACAATCATGAGACGCTTAGTGCAATGAAAATAAGAGCTAAAATAGCACGGGATGGCGATACATAAAATTTGCAAACAATACACGTGCCACTCCAAACTTTTTAGCAAATTATTCAATTTTACTACCTAGAGTCGAACTCAGAGTGGTTTCATAGAGCTCATTTTTACATAACGTCTAATTTGACATACATATTAATATGTCCCATTTTCAACCCAATACAAACAGGATAGAGTTTGTTTTTGGTGGTAGTGTTAATGTAAATAACCAAACACCAAGGTCGCACTTCCTGGCCTGCGCTTAAATTAATACAACATGTGTTTTCATCAAGCTATTGGAGTTCTGTGGGGATAACATGCCATTATTTTTGGTTTCATTGCCTTCCTTAATTAGTATGGACAAAACAGGAGGTTAGGCATAGTTTTTTTTTTTATTAGAGAACACAACAGATTACATCAAATCTTAATCAAGGAGTTCATAGTTATCAGCACAAGAAAATAATCCTAAAACGTGTTTTCACTGCATAACGTAAATGAAAAGGAGACATACATGCAATAACATAGGATAGATTTAATGTTGTTTAATGATTTATATATAGTTATTTAAACATAAATTAAACTCAACAAGACTAACATTAAAATGTTTGTAAGTACTTACTTGTATATAGACAAATATCAGTTCAAAAAAATAAGGATAAAAAAATAGATAATAAGCTTAGGTAAACAATTGAATCTTTTTTTTTTCTGGAATAAAAACAATTTATTAATCTATCTTGAGCACGAAAATAACCGCTATAGTTCAGAAAACTGTGTAATTTAAAAAAAAATATTAGCTTATTTGTGAAAGAGAAGACATTATTTAGCAAATTAGAAATTCATCAAACCAAAAAATATTTGTAAAAAAAACATACGGAATAACATTACGAAATTAGTAGGTAAGTATACAAAAACATTAATGAATCGGTACTTGTGATCCAAAGGTTATTTAAAAAAAATACGTTTGTATTTTAAACATACTTAACGTTATCAAATGTTTTGTTACAATTTACATAATGTTTTCAAAATAGAACCTGCTGTTTACCTTTAGTTAATTGGGTCAAATTATATCGTTATCGGCGTCTTGTATTCGTAAATAAAATAATTTTCGATACATATTCGCTGGAAACTAAGGTTATTTTATTTAAGGTGTGTATTGCCATAAACTTTGTTATGTTATGTCCTTTGAGGACCTAAAAGTCCAAAATAAGATGACATAGCGTTTGAGAAAAAATATTTGTTAGACATTAATCTACATTCTTTTATCTGAGCACTTGAAAATGTTGAAGGTGTTAAATACTGTACCAAAAAAAACATTGAAATGAGGCAACATTGAATATAGATAGAAATTTAAAGAAAATAGATAAATTTGAAATATACAGGGTGTAAAAAAACCTTAACGAAGCCGTCAACCACGCGTTCAGTACATCAAACCAAATCGTATAAAAAATAAATTTTGGCTTGGAAACAACTTTTCAAAAAATTAATTTAATTAAGAATAATTTAATACATACAGTTATGTTTATGCACACAAACGTTTGTACAGTGCGGGGATCGAACCCGCGACCTCTTGGTTAATAGTCAACTTTTTAACCATTACACCATAGTGGTCGTCAATTAAATATAGCATATAATGTAACTAAACTTACACGTAAAATTAACGTTACTTATGGTATTGTCAAAAAATCTAATATCAAACTGTGTTTAACAAATAACTTATGTTTAAAAGCCGCAACAACGAAACTCACTTTGTTCCAAACTAAGGGGTAGTTTACCCAACCAATCTTTCCTTGGATTCTCTATAAATAATTCTAAATACTTAGATGAAAAAATCCGCACCAGTGAGCTAGCGTAAAAGGCTGGCTCATCAAGGCTATGGTCCCGTGGGCGTAGCAGGCGGAGGGCATTTAACATTTATGGGGGACCCCAATCGCGGGGAGGACTGCTCTTGAGACTAAGATGTAGGGCGGTGCACCACAGTACACAGCACAGTACAGTACGTTACTTGTGTGTTTTTTTTTAAATTTCGTAATTATATGATTCCTTTAAATAGTGATAAACTGCAATCTGGAGCACGGGCGTTAAAAGCTGCCACACAGTTTTCTAAATTATGCGGCTATTTTCATGTACAACTAAGATTGATTGATGTTCAATTATTTTTATTTCCAAATATTGCTAAAGGCCCAGTCAATAAGATAATCTATTGGGATGTTTTGCAAATAGTTTAAGACTTTCAAAAGTATTTATAAATTTTATGACACTTATTATCTCTGCATCCAATGTGGCACTTATAAACTAAACGTTCGCGTTCTCAAAAATCCGACCACTGCACTGCTTCGGGACAGTTACGAGCTAATGAGGAGAAAAATAAATACATTATGTTTAAGGAACAACATCACACACATTGCTCTTATCCCAAAAAAAATTCAAAGCTTTTTACCGCTCCTGTACAATATTCTCCCCGCTATATAACGCATAAATCACAAAACTATCGCATCGCTGCCACTGTGCCCAAGCTTAAGCCGTTCAATGTTCCACTTCGAAGTTTGTTCATGAAACTTCCCGCTCATCAGATGATCTGTTGAATTAATTGGCAAATTCGAGGAGTAGTGGACTGGAGGCGCGCCCTAAAACGCCCTTCCCGCCGAGTAGAACTCAAAAATACGCTCTCACCACAGATAAGAAATACTCAGGCAGTTAGGAAGCTAAAAATTGATTCCTGAAAGGACACAGCTGGTAGCTTCAGCCAGTATTGATGTATTGCGAGAACCCACTCCACACAGTACAGGATTACACACAGTATGGATGCAAATAACAAATGCTCGAAATGACACCCAGACACACAGACGTACGTCTTAACAATGCTCTTGAGTAATAATTAATTATAATACATATTAATATTTACCCTAACCTTAACATCAAATTATTATTTTTATTTATGTAAATCTTCGAACAAGGCTGCAAGGTAATATGCTCTTAAAACCTACGTAAAATTAACAAAAGTAAAGCTGAAATTTAGGCTAAATTCTCGTTTGATGACGCTTCGCATGTTTCGGCCACTTATCTCGTATTATTTTTCGTATGGTACAAACGCAAATAACTTATTAGTATTTCTAATTTATGTGTAAGTAAATAAAGAAAACAAACACCTCCTAAACGATTTAGAATTACATTTTTAACATGAAAAATAACTTAAAAAATAACTAACGTGACGTCGCAATCGACGCCACAACAGTTTGGAGCGTTTTGGAAGAAACTTTTAAACTTAATATTTAAAATACATTTTTTCAATATAAATTCCGGTTTTTCCCCGAAATATGATATTTGTTACAACAAGTAAAAGTTTCTAAACAAGATAAACAGGTTTCAAAAAACTGTCATCATTCCTATTGTTCTTAGCTTCCGTACTGTGATAGTTTTTATCAATACTGTGCTTTCATTAAGACTTGACGGCTGATGAGTATAAGCTTTTGTGATGACAGAAATTAAGAGCCGTTAATTGGAAGACATTTTGTGGAGTTAAAGTGTAAGTGACTGATAAAATGAGGAAATGGACTGAGGTTATTAAAGCACAAGTGTCGGATGATAGGTGATAACAGAATAAATTGTTCAAAAATAGGCAAATTAACTAAAGTAACAGAATACATATGCATTTGGGACATTGCGTCATATCTTCACGTCGACCCTGCCGCAATTCCTAAAAAGCCGGGTGTTTAACCAATGCGTCTTACCAGTCTTAACCTACGGAGCCGAAACGTGGAACATGACAGTCAAGCTGGCTCACCGACTACACGTCACTCAGCGTGCTATGGAAAGGTCTATGTTGGGGATCTCATTAAGGAATAAGATCCGTAACTGATGTCGTCCAAAAATGTAGCAAGCTGAAGTGGCAGTGGGCTGGCAATGTCTGCCGCAGAACCGGCGAGAGGTGGAGCAGGAAGGTTCTTGAATGGAGACCACGCTTAGGTAAACGTAGTGTGGGACGCCCCCGGCTAGATGGACAGACGACCTGAAAAAGACAGCTGGTAGTGACTGGATGCAAAGGGCGGGAGATCGTGCGCTGTGGCGCTCCTTGGGGGAGGCCTATGTTCAGCAGTGGACTGCAACAGGCTGATATGATGATGATGATGATGAACAGAATACTATACAACTTATATAGGCTAGTAAATAATCAAACTAATCATTACTAAATGTGATCTGGGACCTATTGCGAAGTGGCTATCCGCTCAAAATGCCGCGCCTTTAAAACGTTTTTTTTTAAATAATTTTCTTCTATCCGGTTGCATCCTGCATACGTGACAGAATGCAACCGGATAGATCAAATCGTCACACAATGGATACCAGCAGATAGCTATCGCCGTAGAGGTAGACCCAAAAAAGATGGTGTGACGATTTGACGAGTTTTCTGACAGACTGGGAATCCTTAGCCGCCAATAGGGAACAGTGGAGGAGTTTGGGGGAGACCTTTGCCCAGCAGTGGGATGAAATAGGTTAATAAAAAATAAAAATAAATTTGTATTATTTGGTAGAGCATACTATTCAGTATTTTAGTAATTTGTTTTCATTTTGAGTCCCTTGTTCAGCTTTATGTAAATGTAGGTTTCAATTATAAAATAACTAAGTTTGGCAGGAACAAATAGGCGCACTTTTTATTTCTCTTCCATAATTTGAATTATTTTACGTTTCTCCATCAACATGGCGAACGGAAATGCTTTACTCACATACGCAACATTAAATCGTACGGAACACGGCCCATTTATTTACATTACCGCCGAACGATAAATTACAATGCGCAGGTAAACATCCCTGTATGGGCAGACCTTTATGTTTCCATAAAATAACAAATATTTCACTCACCGCATCTGGGGGTAACGGGAAATGCCAAAAATTCAATACAATAACAACATCTATTTTACCCTTTTAGTCACGTGTGATCGGACGTAGTAATGATCTGATATTTTAGAATATTCCACATCTGTGAGTAGGTACCGAGTTACCACACATTGCATAGGTGCTTGTGGCGCAGTGGTTGCAGCGCTTTGGTAGTGATACCAAAAGTTAAGCAACCTACGGTGCGGTGTT
Source organism: Pyrausta despicata (assembly GCA_963921415.1). NCBI lineage: Eukaryota > Metazoa > Arthropoda > Insecta > Lepidoptera > Crambidae > Pyrausta > Pyrausta despicata. The sequence continues at coordinate 836,811 of OY992863.1, forward strand.
GTTTGGGATGGGTGACCATTCTGACCATTTAAGTGACGTCTATTTACAAGCATCTCCGTGCTTCGGAAGGCACGTTAAGCGGTTGGTCCCGGTTAATATCGATAGATATTAGTCGTTGAGCCTAGTCAGAGGCCCTCGGGCGGCTTAATAACATCTGACACACCCCTCCACCAATCCGCACTGAGCCCGCGTGGCGGAGTATGGCTCGGACCACCTCATAGTTGAGGTGAGGCCTGTGCCCAGCAATGGGACTTATATTGGCTGATGAGAGTACCACACATTCCATATAACTGGACTTCTCATCATCAGCTTGCCACAAATATAACACCATGGCAGAGGGTCATTCAAACGTTTGAATATTGTATACCATATTAACCCACGACTTCGTCCGCATTAGGTTGTTTTTTTGGAATGCGTTGTTTTCCACATCGACCGATCACAAGCGGTCTGCATCCAGTGCGATCCTGCGATCTTTACAAGGTCGTCTGTCCATCTTGTTGGTGGACGTCCTACGCTGCGCTTTTGGTCGAAGGGTCTCCAATCCAGAACTTTTATGCTCCAACGGCCATCAGTTCTTCGCGCTATGTGCCCAGCCCATTGCCACTTGAGCTTACTGATTCTCAAGGCTATGTCGGTTACCTTAGTCCTCCTACGTACCTCCTCATTTCTGATTCGATCTCGTAGAGAAACACCGAGCATATTATAGCCCTCTCCATCGCTCGTTGTGTTATTTTTAGCTTCTTTATAAGGCCCATAGTTAGAGACCATGTTTCGGATCCGTATGTCATCACTGGCAACACACACTGGTTGAAGACTTTCGTCTTCAGACACTGAGGTAATTGAGACGAAAAGACACTCTTGCGCAATTTCCCGAACGCTGCCCAGCCGAGTTGGATTCGTCGATTGACCTCTTTCTCAAAGTTGGATTACTTGTCCCAGGTAGACGTACGTAAAACTGTTGGGAAGGCCTATGTTCAGCAGTGGACGTCCTTTGGCTGATAATGATGATGATGATATTGTTTTCCCTTAATACCAATTTTATCCAAATATAACTCAAATCTTTGGTAATTTAGGAGTGAAAGCTATCAGATTCCCCGGAAAGTAATTTTTCCCATGGCAATGAGTAGTTTTCTCGCGGTCAAGAGTAACTCATGTCCTTTCTTAAGTCTCAAACTATCTCCGTACCAAAATTTCATTCAAATCTGTTCAGTAGTTTAGACGTGAATTTTCCCATGGGAATGCGTCATTTTCCCGTAAAAAGTAGCGTATGTCCTTTCTCGGGTATCAAAATATCTCCATACCAAATTTCATGCAAATCGGTTTAGTAGTTAAGGCGTGAATGAGTTACAGACAAACAGACAGAGTTCTTTCGCATTTATGGTATTAGTATGGATAGTGTACCTAATATGCCTAATAGTGCCTAAAAAGATATATTTTAAATTCTATAAATGTCAAAAAGTTTCAGGTAAAGCTAAAAACGCGCATTGGACGTCTTCAGTTTATCATGCTAGCTAAAAACAATTTAATAAGCAACGATCCCACGAAATACAATTTCATATTCTTTATCAAACAAAAATTACCTGTGTATTGCACAACACAGCAAACAAAATTACTAACAACTTTAACAAAGGAAGATGTACAATTTCGGCGGGATTATCACTGGGATCGATCTCTTTCAGAAAACCTTTTTAAAAGGAACATTGACATAACAGGAAGGGGAATTGAGAACAGCAATATAAGGAATTGATGAAGACCGCTTGGTTCAGTGGTCCACATGTCGGACATCTAAAACCAAGGGTCGCGGGTTCGATCCGCGCACAGTACAAGCATAAGTGTGCACGAACATGTGTGCTTGTAATGGTCTGGGTGTATTCTGTGTATAATATGTATTTATTTACAAAAAAAGTATTTAAGTATGTTTATCCGTTGTCTAGTACCCATAACACAAGCCTCGTAGCTTAATTTCGGACTAGAGAATTGGTGTGATTGTTGAGAAATATTTATTATTATTTATATTAATGTAGAAAATATAAAGGAAGATATTTACGACTGGTATTTGGTAGGTATGCAAATGTTGCAACATTTGCAACTGCACTCTATTTGACTTTACAACATTCCCATCAGCCACACAATGTGTACATTTATTTTTTGTTCAAGATGCACTTATTTTATAAACAACCAGTGAAATTGACGGATTTATAATAATTGCTTTCGCATGTGTTACACAAGTGTGAGGAAGTTTAGGAGAGCATTTGTAAACATTGTGAGAGAGCCATCACTTATTCGAGAAATTTATGAAGTTCAGGAGAAAATGAACATGAATACCGAGTAGACTAATAGGTATGTAAATACTCCTCGCATCTCGCACGGACTTCACATCATGATGATGCGAAACATACAGTTCAGTCATATGAATAAAACTTAATCGATAAGGCAAATTATAACTTTATTTCACCGACACACATATACTAACAACAGCAACCTCATACATGCATTTCTTTTTTTCCTTTACTTAATAAACGAACCTGTGTTCGTGACACACAAACTTCCAACAAACAAGTGAATAAATAAATATAATTAAATTAAGTTTACTGCAAACATAATAAATATATTGTTTATTCCACTGTTTATTTGAAATGTAACCATCACTGTTGAGTTTACAATTGTATAAGGTTTATTTTGTAATTTTGTTTGTAAATTTGTTTGTGTTTTTTTCAATAACTTAAAAAAAAAAGAAATCTCCCAAAATGGAGCTCAGTTAACTTCATATCGTCTACCTACGTCATATTTCGACGAAAAAGTGAACTACAGTAACTATTAAATAAATACAGTAGGTACAACAATTTGAAAACCACAATGATTAATTTTATATGCCCAGTAAGTATACTTAATCTTGTTTAAAACTTCTCCACCAACATAAACAATTTTTGTGAACTGCGCATTTCCGAAATAAACAAAGATAGAACGAGAACATAACAATTAAGATAGCGGTCCAGATGACGTTACGTGAATTGACGTAATAATATAACATCTACCCTGTACCTAGATACACCTCTACCATCGCCTGCGTCGTTATACAGGGTGTGAAAAAAATCTTACCGAAGCCGAATACCACATATTCTACCAATTGTTACAATCATATTTTTCTGTTACACCATACCTGGAAAGTTAACGGTTACTGAGGGATTGATGGTTAAAGTTTGAAAAAAAAATTGATGATTTTTACAGAAACGTCTTTTGTCCGTTATAACTTAACTTTTTTCCAATGACACGAATTTCGCTTTCATAAAAACCTCTAAATGACACACTCCGCAATGAACAGCGCACACTTGAACCGAACCGTGTCGCGGCGGCGCGTATAGCAAAACGCCCCGCGATCACTTCCCCGCGTGCGCGCTGTACATTGTGGGTTAGAATTGAATTGTTTTTTTATGGTCATAATTATATTAATTTATTTGCCACCTAACTGTTACATACATATAGCAGGTCTTATGCTTTCAGTTGTTTCCCAGCCAAAATTTATTTTTCATACGATTTGGTTGATGTACTGAACGCGTGGTTGACGGCTTCGGTAAGGTTTTTTACACCCTGTATATTTTAACTAGCTGTGCCCTAGGGTTTCGTCCCCATATAACTTATATTAAATTATAAGGTAAGTATGTCACCAAAACCATGGGAAATTTAATATTATTCGCAAGCTTTTTTTGCAATGGAAAATTTTCAAAACCAGAAAATAAAGATCTGTCTCGTAAGTGTAGTGTTTTTGGAAACAAGGTGAATATTTGAACTTCATATAATTGACAATGTTACTGAAATTTGGTATTGGCAAAAACTCTCTTTCTTCCATCAGCGTATACTTCCTTGAGGCGTTGATATAGCGCAGTACGGCGTTGATGTTAATTTATTTTATTTAAGCTTTATTGCACAACAAAACTATGTACAAAAGGTGGACTTAACGCCGTAGGGCATCCTCTACCAGTCATATCTTTGGGCTAAGCAGAAATTATTAGTGGGCGGTGCGAGAAAATAAATAAAAGAGGAAACACAAAAATTATAATACCGATAATATGACACATGAGATGAAAAATAATATATATATACTCGTACAATAAATTTATATCAGAATACATATTAATAAATACACATAGTATTTTTTTTTTATTTTATTTTTTATTTTTTTATTTAGCCTATGTCATCCCACTGCTGGGCAAAGGCCTCCCCCAAATCTCTCCACCTGTCCCTGTCCATTGCCAACGTTTCCCAGTCCCTTGTTACACATAGTATATACTAATATAAACTAATGAATAAATAAATATATAGAGACTTATAGCGGCCGTTCCCTCCGAGCTATGGTTTCCGTCTGTCTGATAAGGAGTACCATGATAACCCTTGCCTTGCCCTCTACCCCCTGCCCACAAACCCCACGTGGTCAAGTGCCAACTTACTGCCAATACTATACTGTCGAGATAAGAATGTATTATCGACTAATGAATAAGCCAATTGTTACTTACTTACGATTTGATAAAACCTACTGAGTTAGGAAGTCGTTCTTTTTGATTTAGATTTTACTTCAAATTCCTTTAATATCTAGTACCTAAATCTGAAATGCCTTGTTTCTTAAATATGATCGTCGTTCCAAGTATTCCCTTTTTTAATAATAATAATCATTTATTTCGGATAGGTAGCAATCCATACAATTTTGTTAGTAACAAAAAAATAAAAACTTAAATGTCAAGTAGTTAAGTTAGTAAATTACATTTAGATCAATTTATTTTATTTAGTAAAATTATAATTTTACAAGTTACCATTATCATCAATATCTTTCCCTTTAAGGAAAACTTTCTTTTTAGTTTAGTGTTATGATCTGAAGTATTTTTTGCATTTTTCCATATAATAATAATATTTCACAACAATCACACCAATTCTCTAGTCCCAAAGTAAGCTACTAGGCTTGTGTTATAGGTACTAAACAACGGATAAACATACTTAAATACTTTTTTTTATTTTTTGTAAATAAATACATATTATACATAGAAAACACCCAGACCAGTACAAACACACATGCTTATGCTTGTACTGTGCGGGGATCGAACCCGCAACCTTTGGTTTTAGAAGTCCGACATGTGGACTACTGCACCAAGCGGTCGTCGAATATGATGAAATCATATCAAAATAAAATAATAAGGACTGTAGTCTTCAGACAAATCAGCTGGTGACGTAACAATAACAAAAACAATAACAAAAGTGACAGTTTAATTTATGCGAAAGAAAAACCGAAGTAAACAAATCGTTAAACTGAGAGGCGTGCCACAGAAATAGCCGAGATTAGCGCGCGATCAACTATAGTTGTAGCCTAGTATAAACGATAGTGATGCGCGTGCGACGGAGCGTGTGTCGGGGACAGTCGCCCGCAGAAATATCTAGACAGTGGTCTTAGCGGTGTGAGTACTTCAAAAAGTGCACATATTAACATTTTTCCCAAATGTTAATATATATATACTATACTTAATTCAAAAAAACTTAAATTTTTTTTCAAAATTCCCTGTTACCAAAAACAATAACACGTAGCGATACACTAGAATTTTTTAATGTGTTTAGATCGATAAAATTGAGCATAGTTTCGCATTTTTAATATGTGCACTTTATGAGAAGTCACACTGTATTTTGTACGGCCCTAAACTTCATATTCCTTTAAAGCTGCGTAAAAAGCGAATGACTTAAAAAGAAAGAATGCCACGATGACCTCAAATTAATACTCTTAAAACAACTTTATGGAAAAATCAGATAACTTTTAAGTGACTCAATGTTAAAATAATCAATAATATTTAAGTTATCCCCTGGGACACAATCCATTAAGGGTACTCGTTTTAAAAAAATCGGCGAGAAAAGTTTTTTTATTTTAACTTCTGCGATCAGTTTCAATGTGAAAATTAGCAGCTATATTATATTTCCTATATACACTTAAGCCTACTTTCCAAAAACGCTAAATAAATACTATTGTTAACTTTAAGAGTTTTCTGGGCATGACTGTAGAATTCCACATGCGCGGGCGGTGATTTATGTCGATGGCTAAACGCTTGCCGGCGCGCATCCCATTCCGAGGCGATGCAAACACCTTACCACCTCAAACACTGATATGAGACTTTGTAGTGATGCAGAAATTATATAATGTTTTGACGTGACAACGTCTTATAAATTGGTTTGCCGGGTGACACTTCAAGAAACTGCGTTACGCTGCTCCGCTCACGTTCCGCGCTCACAATGAGAGCGAGTGAGAGGCACGCGTCCCTTCGACTCGGGCATGGTTAGCCCGCCTAAGAGCGAGTGAGACAGACATAAAAAGTGAAAGGCACGCGTCCCTTCCACTCGAGCACAGTTAACCCGCCTAAGAGCGAGAGAGACAGAGCGAGAGAGAGAGAGTGAGAGAGATAGGCATACACACCGGTTCATGTTATACGAATGAATATTCACATTAAAATTATTTTACCACTCAAAGTCGTTGTCACGTAAAACTTTCGCCCGTATACCGACTTTACAGGCAACCAATTTTTTTAGACTAAGTAACATTCTTGATGACCGCTTTGGTGTAATGATCAAGAAGTTCACTATTAACCAAGAGGTCGCGTGTTTGATCCCCGCACTGTACAAACATTTGTGTGCATGAACATGTCTGTTTGTACTGGTCTGGGTGTTACATGTATTTATTTAAGTTTATTTGTAATACCACTGTTGATTTTGATATCTGTAACACAAGTGCTTAAGCTACTTACCACGGAGTCAGATCAATGTATGTGATGTTGTTGTATATTTATTTATTTATTCTAGAAATGCAAACAAAACTTTATGTAGGTATCTGTATACCAAGTAGTAAATTAATAGTTCATTTGAATCCAGCAAAATTATGTGATGTGATGATAACAAACTTGCAGAACCATCAAGCCACTTAATAATTTCTGCAAGTATGGAAGTTAGGGTAACCTTGCTTAGGTTACCCTAACTTCCATACTTGCAAAACTTCTTAGAAAGTTATCTATTCTGAACAATAAAGTTGTCTACTGTTTTAAACTTTCCTGTTGCATTTTTACAATAAACACAGATTTTTCACGGGTTTTACGCAACACTCTTAACCGAACTCTGTTAACCCGGGACCATGATCTGTGCAACCAGATCGAAACGTCGGGAAGGTAAATACTAAGTTTTACCTTTTAAAAGTGTTTGTGTTGCGTAAAACCCGTGAAAAATCTGTGTTTAATAAAGTTGTCCTAAAACACTACGACGCTAGACCATCTGCTCTAACAATAGCTATAACATATTTACGTCGTATCATAATGCATGATTAAAAACAATTTGTCATGTAATTAAATCCTTATCCAATATAAACAAAACAAGTGTTGTATAATGGCCACTCGCCAGACCAAGCTTCACGTTTTCGTTAGAAAATCGCCTCTATATCAATCGCATAAGTCACTGTTATGTTTAGCTTGATTTTCATACTAAGTGACCTTGACAGATAATCGCCACGTGGACTATACATAGCTAAATATAGTATATACTGTATATTGTATAGTAAATACCGCTACACGTTTGTTATGTGGGAGAGATGATGCAACGAAGCCATTTTGTATGTCATACCGAATGATTTATTACATACAATACAATGGAGATTTGTTACGTTTGGTATTTGTTAGCTATGTACGGAATACTAATTGATTTTTGAAACATTGTTTGCAAGTACTTAGGTACTTCTAAGTACAACAGTAAGAAAAACATTTTTTGGCAATTTTAATTGTACCTAGTTAGTTCTGAGTTCCATTTCCATTTTTTTTGAAGCATTCTCGTATTTTTCATATCATATTTTTTAAGTTTAATTCAATTTAGTTTCATTTTAATAATAATTAGATGAAAACCTACTTCCAAATTTTTTAGGAAAAGGCACAGTCGCGTATATACAGCGTTAAAAGTGAAAAATAAATTAAAATTGTATTTCATTTTTGTAAAAAGTTTTGAGTTGAAAAAAGTGAAGTGATGAAGCAAGTTAGCATTATCAACTTAGTTAATTCAATCAGACCTAATTAGCGCCCTTTAGCCAGCTGCGGTCATAACTAGTATTTTATCTCTTGACTCGTGCAGCCATCGCATTAAATATGCAAATGCGTATCATTTATGTATACAGCAACATGCAACTGTTAGTCACTACTTAGTACCTACTTATGATACAGTTAACTTTAATTAAGAGAAGGAAGTTCTGGTTTTTTAATTTTGGCGAATAAGCCTACCTTTTGCAAAAAGTTTGCAAAGAATTCTGCGAAGGTTTAATATCGAACCTCTTTTTTTATTGGTTATTTATATCTTGTGCCAACTTAAGCCTGAATACAAATTACACAAACAGTAAAAGTAGTTAAGTTCTCTTTTTTATTTCAGTACGTTACCTGTTATAGCCTCAATTAAGTTATTTATTCATAGGTTACGTACAAAATACTTTTAAAACATTTTGAGATACGTTTGTCACCTGTTAAATAACGCACGCAATAGCTAGTAGTCTTCTCAACATTATGTCCGTTACATCATTACATAAAGTTAAGTAAAGTTCCTCCGTGCCGATTTCGACCACGGCGGCCAATCTCATTCTCATCAGAGATCAGCCAACTACGCGAGAGATATTATAGTGCACAATTGTGAGCGCATTATACAAGTGCACACACTGTTCATTTTATAGTGCACAAGTGTGAGCGCAATACACAGGTGCACTCACTGTTCCTTCACTCTCAAAGTTCCGTGAGACGGCAATCCAACATGACCGGAGAGAGATCAGGCGCAGGACCAACGGTTTAACGTGCTTGCCGAGGCACGGGGAGCCAACATTACAACTGGCTTTGCTACTTAACGGATCTGTTAACTCAGCGAATTTCTTACATAATTTCGCAGCAGACTGTACCACGTCTGTAGACGGGTAATTAGCCGCCACGTGCCCGATAGTGCTAATTGCGAATATGATCGAGGGAACCCGATCTCGGGTGTGTGTAGCTTGATTGTTTTGTTAATTGGTTTGTTTTTAAACTACGGCCATGTTAGGGCTTAGTATAAATAGGCGAGAATAGGCTAGATGACACCACAAATCGTTGATATACTCTTCATTATCTGTCAAAACGATCTGCCTCCATAGATTTTGTATAGGAATACTATAATTTGACGTCATTATATCGTATCAGAAATCGAAGTCAATTGACTGAATATTTATTTTATTCTATTTAAATAACAATTGGTTTCTACAGCTTGATGGAAATAAATTGGTTTTACTAGCTTCATAAATTATTAATTTGTAAAATTTATTAATTAATATTGAAAATATTTACGGAAGGTGTCATCACGCCTATTGTCCGTGCCTTGCTCGTGTGTCGGAGACTTAAGCTGCATACGTGAGGGGTTTTAGCCGGCCGTGACGGGGACATCGTTTCATAGTTAATATTGTGTTCAAAAACTTATGACGGGACGGGAAAATACCGTCGGCACCATATTAAAAACGTTCCCGTTTGGTCCCGCTCCGGATCCACTTTTTAGGTGGTGCTCCGTGAACTACGTTTACCGTCTATTACTTCCAATAGCGAAATTTTCACAGTAGCCATATACAGTTTTAGTTATTCACGTGCCCGTCCCGCTCACGTTCTGTCCGAAGTATAAGCTCATCACGTATGCATACGGTATGCAACGCAGGTGACCTTTATCTGGTCATCGCACGATATTCTGTCTATCATGACTCTATGTAATTAAGTGTGTGGCGACCTCTACCGTCCGCCATCACAAGCGCATGCCTAACGGTGGCGCACGACAGCGAACGCTGATACGGCTCCACGGCTAGATGGCGCTGTTAACCTAGTACCGGCCTAGTACCGCACATGAACCGCGGTATATAAGATTTTGATCCAGAATAATAGAATAATAGATAGACAAATCAAGATGATGTCTATCGGACCTTGGTCCCCACCATAACCCCCGGTCGGTAGGAAGCGCTTCCTTTTAGCTTCCTAACTCTAAATCAGTTGTGCCAAAAGTGCTTAAACTTTTGAGTAAGAAAAAAATAAAATACGCAAATGTAGAGTTACATTGCAGTAATAATAGTAATAATAATAGTCCTCCTGGCCGATTTCGACCACGGCGGCCAATGTCAACAGAGATCAGCCAACTACGCAGGAGATATTATAGTGCACAAGTGTGAGCGCAATACACAGGTGCACTCACTGTTCCATCACTCTCAAAGTTCGGTGAGACGGCAATCCGACATGACCGGAGAGAGATCAGGCGCAGGACCAACGGCTTAACGTGCTTTCCGAGGCACGGGGGTGTAACAACGCCAACTTCCCGACTCCGAGCTGTTTTTGAGAAATTCATGACAGAAAATCTCAGAAACAATTTTGGCTCGACCTGGGATTCGAACCCTGGACCTCTTGGATGCAAGGCAGAAACTTTGCCACTACACCAACGAGGCAGTCATTGCAGTAGCATGGTAACTGTACCCCACAGTAATCTTAGAACATTTTAGCACATTATCATGTCGAATTGTAATATAGTGTAGCTTTTAGTTCGGGGTATGATTCGAGTCCACGTTTCGATGTGGAAGCACTGACAGCTCAATAGGCTAGAAGGCCGATGTTTATTTATGACGGACCTTGGCAGATAGTGGATGTTATCTCTCGTCCCAAAGAGGACAGTTGTATTTCACCAGCGATCCCTATTGTTCCCTCCCTTTGAACCCGCTGGTCCGAAGCAAAATAAATACTCCTAAAGCACACAGCTCGCCCCAGTAAATCGTAAAGGAAAAGTGACCGATTTCTTTGATCTTAAACTTCGTCTGTTTACCAAAAATAAATGTTTACAATTCAAATTGGGCCGACCACCTTGCGAAAGACAAATAAATGTGTTTTTTCATTTGTTTTTAGGCGGTTTTCCGTGTTAGGCTTGATCGGCGCTCAATAACATGTGTTTTTACCGACTTCAAAAAGAATAAAGTTGTGTGATCAATTGTTTGTTTTTCTTATTACAGTTTCCTCCTTACTTGTGTTTGAGTTGTTTTTGTAAAAATTGTAAATGTAACTCTAGGCGAAATTGCTTCTTTTTACCTGTCAACACAGATTTTACCGTAATGAAATCGATCTTACTTTGTGAATAAATAAAAAACAACTAGCTAACTACCTTTCTTTGTGCAAACTACAAAAAGGAGGCATAAAACAAGACGTAAATAACGCTCATTTAACATGTAACAAAAGCTTGCAATACATTTGCTCGGTACAAAGTTGGCACATAAATCCCGCGCTACGGTCCTCTCTGAAATGCGGCAATAAAGAAAATGCCAGGTAAAAATAACACGGAAGTTATTCTATCGGGAAATGCTGATACTACGTCGTGTAATAAGGGAGGAACTGTCCAAGTTTTGGTAAAGGAAAAAATGGTTCCGTAGTGCGACAGAATACCTTACGATCGGGCGTTGTAGAGCAAATCCAGTCCCTATGGCAAGCTCTTCAGGGTAGGTCTCTCTGTCTCTTAGATATCTAAATACAACTTCTTATGTTTTCGGAAAACCTTTAAGTAATTGTGATATTACTGTGAGCTTTTACATAGTGTTGCAATGATCATAAAGCTTCAGTAATTGTTATGCAATCAGTCTTTTAATTCAAAAAGACATTACACTTAAAAAAATCTTTTCGGCTCCGGTCATCAGGAGGGATCCGAACACCTGATCTTTGGAAGTCTGGTCCAATGCTCTAACCAACTGAGCTACCGAGAACCTTAATGGAGTCGTTGAATTTTGTAAGTGCTTTCTAACGCTTTGAGCCAGCGTATCAGTCTTTGGATTTAGACAACTTTAAAAAAGTTGCAGTTGGTTGAATGTCGCAACCGGTAGGGGCTCGCTGCAAAGTGAGTCGGCCGAGTCCGGGGAATTGCGGTGAATGCCTGTGGCCTCTCGGCCTACGGTGAACCCGCCACGTCCCCGACTCACATGGCACCGGAGGGCACCGTCAGGTTTTTAGTGGGTTGGCGGGTTCTCACTCTGAGGCTTGGAGTCCCACATAACCCCAGCATTTCCCTGACGTTAAATAAAATGGTTGAATGTTAGCAGTAATGTGGGTAAACTGTGCCACGTTGTGCGCGAGCTTATAGCGGGGATATTTTGTAATTGTCATTTTAACTCATTCACGGACAGTTGTAACAATAAAACTTCAATTGTATCATACATAGTGTTCGCGAACTAGTTAATAGAGAATTCACGCCACGAACGTATCACGCAAACCACCGTGCTTCCAGTTTGACAAAGCTTTTTGAATATCAACCCAAAAGATTGCACAAAATCTTCATCCCGTCCTTCTTATGCAATCCTTTTTTTAATATTTCTTCGTTTATCCTTTCTGGTGGATATGCAGACTTATGGTCAACAAACTGTCACTTTCAACGTGTCCCATGTCGCATGCGTTATCCCCAGGTATAATTTATCACCGACAAGGAAACAAGAATACATAATAATAATAATAAATCTTTGTTTTCTCATCACAAACATACATTTACAGTTGGACAATATTTGAGGTACAATGAAATGTAATGTTTGTGTGAGACTGGTGCCTATGCTAGGTATAAAATTCCTGTGTTACAGGTCACCAGCCTCCCACCTTCTCGGACAATCGTACAATTAGTTATTTAGACAAATGATTAAAAAAATAATCAAAAACTGTGTAACATTCTAACTAATCTAGTATATATATATATATATATATATATATATAATCAACCTTTCACGGTAAATGTTGATCCAGTACTGATTTAGAACAATTGTTGATCCACCTATTTCGTGTGTATATTCAGCTCCGGAGTAAGATAGAGCTGTATTCGTCGAATATATGAGTTCAGCGGGTGACGTCAGTGGATGTGCACTTACCTGTTTTCGAAATACTTGTCATAAAATTTTACGGTTTTAGTTGATCCAATAACGGTCTAAAAAATTATACAAACGCGTGTAATGTGGCTCCAATTTATATATGACTTTTAGCGTTAAATGTTGCTCCGGAGTAGAATATGGCGGGTACGTACCGAAAATCAATGGCAACGTCGCACTAGTGTGCGAGTGAAATAGACATACGTTTCTTATTCAAGTTAAAGTGAGAGAACAAGCTATCGCGCATTACAAAACAAATGAAGATGTCGTCATAAAATAAAAGTATATTTTTTGCGATTTTGTGGAACTTTTTTTTTACTTACTGATATGTATGAAAACACACTGGGTAGTTTGAATTATAATTAATGATGAATTAAATATAATGAGCTGTGCCCGCGACTTCGTCCGCGTGGAATAGTTATTTTGGGAGGGTATCATTTTTGTAAATTATTATTTTAGACAATTTTAAAAGAACATTATTATTTTAAAGTACTTCTGCGTAAATTATATTTTTAGTTTTATTTTATTGTGTTAGAAGAACATATTGGTTTTCTCCGCAACCCGATCTTGAAAACGCGACATACTCGTATGTGTGAAAAACAGGCTTAACGTAAATTAATTCCTATGTGTTTAAATGTTTGCCCCTGTGATTTATTAAGTGTAACGGCGAAAGATGGCTTAACAGGAAATTGAATTCTTTTAAAATTAAAAATCAAATCAAATCAAATTTTTTATTTGTTAATAAATAGGGTGGGTACAAATAAATGTTGATCGTGGTAAATGACAAAGTGCTCCTATTTAGCCATATACAATAGCATGCAAATGTAAAAGCATCAAATAAAGTTAATTACATATAATTAATTAGATAAACTTAAAAACATTCAATGTCAGATCAATTATGTATCGATTATATTATTAATTTGAGTAGATCTTCCGTTCAAATCTGACAGGAGACAGGAGTCCTAGGTTTTCTCCATAAGCCATCTACGCAATGACTTATTAAACATTGGGGTGGGCAGTTTCTTAATAGAGTCTGGGATTTTATTGTAAATAGTCGTGCACATCGCAGGACAATTTTTCAAGAAACGCGTCGTTTTGGGTAAATCATTTGGAATCATTGGGGTGCGATGTATAAGCACTGTTTGACCAACTGCTGGACCAGTCTAAACTATTGCAACCATCACGTTATTGCGAAGAAATTTAACTTGAAGTCGGGTCCCGTTACATATAATTGGTGGTTTAAGATTTTTAAGTGAAATTATTGAAGCACCTATTTTTAACTTGAGGGAATATGGGGGAAGGCCACTTGGGTTCAAATAATTATTTTATTAATTTCATTCACGCTACAGTTTCTCACTCCCAATATTGCCCTTTGACTCATCCTTTACTTTCTATTTCACTAATTTCAGGGTAAAGTTTCGATATTAAGTCCTCAATGTTTCTCATTCTTTCTCCTTAATCTCGATCAATTTCAATTTTATTTACAAAATGAGGTTCTTTCCCGTGTCCTATTACTCGTAAAAGAAACTTTGAAAGGAAAGTTACACTACCTCCCCCCCACTGCCTCGTTGGTGTGGTAGCAAAGTTTCTGCCTAACATAAAAGAGGTCCTGGGTTCGAATCCCAGGTTGAGCCAAAATTGTTTCTGAGATTTTCTGTCATGAATCTCTCAAAAACAGCTCGGAGTCGGGAAGTTCGCGATGTTACACCCCAAAGGCATTTCGCCGCCATAGCATCCATAACTATCCTATATCAAGAGAATAATATACCTGTATTTTATCTTATATGTCATATAATTCTTATTTTTTTTCGTTTTCTCTTTTATTTTTATTTTCGCACCACTAAACATTTCTGCTTAGCCCAAAGGTATGACTGGTAGAGAACGCCCTACGGCGTTAAGTCCACCTTTTGTACAAAGTATTGTTGTGCAATAAAGCTTAAATAAATAAATAATAGCTAGTTTTGCTATTTTTTTGCATAAACTCAAAATTTAAATTGTTACTGGTTTGTTGTTGTTAGAAATAATGAGTGTGAAAGTTCAGTACGGTGAATGCAGTAGTGCAGATTGGAACGTCGCGTTGCGTCTCGCGTTCTGAGATTTTGTTTAATGGAGATTATCAATTAGTGAAATTTTAATTAACATGTCGTAGTTTGACATTGCACTGCACCCGGAAGCCCGCGTCGCTTGCGCAGTCGACGTAAATTTTGTGTGTTTTAGAGGTTATTGCAATACTGTAACAATACCTAGTGCTTTGTGGTGTAATTTCTCTTCATAAGGTATGTCACAAAAGGACGTGCACGTGTGGTGATGATTGTGTAAGTGAATATTCCATGGAACTACATGTTTTGGTAAAGGAAAAAATGGTTCCGTAGTGCGACAGAATACCTTACGATCGGGCGTTGTAGAGCAAATCCAGTCCCTATGGCAAGCTCTTCAGGGTAGGTCTCTCTGTCTCTAAGATATCTAAATACAACTTCTTATGTTTTCGGAAAACCTTTAAGTAATTGTGATATTACTGTGAGCTTTTACATAGTGTTGCAATGATCATAAAGCTTCAGTAATTGTTATGCAATCAGTCTTTTAATTCGAAAAGACATTACACTTAAAAAAATCTTTTCGGCTCCGGTCATCAGGAGGGATCCGAACACCCGATCTTTAGAAGTCTGTGTTGAAACATGAACGCAGCCCCTTAATTGTTTGTCACTGAACGCAAGCTAAAAACCTTTGTAGATGTCGCTTGTGTCTTTCTGCCTGTAATAAAATCTGTCATGTCAACTACGCTCCGTCTTTTACTTAACTTTTTCTCTAGCTAGCTATTCTAATCCCGTCTAAAATACTAGTTTTCATTAGGTTATGGGCCCAGACGCCCGAATAGATTAGTGTAGGGAAAAGTTTTTAGCTATTTTCGCGAAAAGTATTTTGAGGTTGCTGCCTAACCTCAAACCGGCTCGGTCGCGTGGCACGTTCTCTTTTTCAGAGTTCTTTTTCAGCCAAGTATCAATTATTGGTTGTCAATAATGTCGTCAAGTGGCAACATAATCAACATCGAAAAACTGAAAGGCCGAGAAAATTATGCTACCTGGAGTTTTTCAGTTAAAACATACTTGGAACATGAGGACCTGTGGAAATGCGTCGAAGTTGATGACGAAACCGCCTTCACTAAAAGTGAGGATACTAAAGCCAGGACGAAAATCATTCTACTGGTAGATTCAGTTAACTTTATTCACATACAAGAGGCGAAGACATCAAAAGAGGTATGGAATAATTTGGGCAAAGCGTTTGACGACTCCGGATTGACTAGAAAGGTAGGCTTACTACGAGAACTGATTACTACTGATCTAGAGAGTTGTGGAAATGTAGAAAACTATGTCAATAAGGTAATAACTTGTGCACACAAGCTCCGGAACATAGGGTTCCATGTTGATGTTGAGTGGTTGGGTACGCTCCTCCTTGCAGGGCTACCAGAAACATATAAACCAATGCTTATGGCAATGGAAAGCTCAGGTGTGACCATAAGTACAGATTTAGTAAAGACAAAAATTCTTCAGGATGTCAAGTGTGAAAATGACTCATCAGCTTTTTATTCAAATTATCGTAAGAGTACTGCAAAGGTTAATAAACCTTCAGGCAAAGGTCCTAGGTGTTTCAAATGCAATAGATATGGTCATATTAGTACTGGTTGTCGCATGAATAAAGGCCCAAGTCAAAATGCTAAACATAACAAACCAAATAGTGAGTCGGGTGGCTCTTCTGGGTTTGTGGCTGCTTTTCCTGCTTCTCCTTCTTTAAAAAAATGTTGCTGGTATCTTGACTCAGGGGCTGCTATGCACATGACTAATGATAAAAACTTGCTTTATGATTTTGAACCTAGTGCAATAAATAATATAACTGTTGCTGATAATAAGAAGTTACCTGTGTTGGGCTGTGGCAAAGCAAACATACAAAGCTATGACTGTGATAGCAGGTTAATTGGCACTGTGCTTGTGAAAAATATTTTGTTTGTACCAGATTTGGCTGTGAACTTGCTATCAATACATCAAATTGCCAAAAATAACTGTGAAGTTAAATTTGATGAGAGTTGTTGTAGAATATATCAAAACTCAAAGCTAGTTATGACAGGATATCTACAAAATGGCTTATATGTGATAAATAATGAGACATTTGCATTGTTATCTTCAGCTCACCTGTGGCATCAAAAAATGGGTCACCTGAACTATCAAAATCTGCAGAAACTGAATGAGGCTGTAGACGGGGTGGATGTGAAAATCAGCCAAGAGAAGAATGTTACATGCAGTACTTGCCTAGAAGGGAAGCAAACTAGGCAACCGTTCAACAAAATTGGCACAAGGGCTTCCAGTCTTCTAGAGGTAATACATTCAGATGTATGTGGCCCGATGGAAGAAAAGTCTCTCGGTGGTGCCAGATACTATGTAACATTTATTGATGACTATTCAAGAGAAGTATTTGTATATTTTATGCATTCTAAAAGTCAAGTTCTAAACTGCTTTAAAGAATTTAAGAATCTTGTTGAAAATCAGTTAGATACTAAAATAAAAACATTAAGAAGTGACAATGGCAAAGAGTATGTCAATGAAGCATTTGATAAATTCTGTAAAGAATCTGGTATCAAACGTCAATTAACTGTGCCTTATTCTCCAGAGCAAAATGGTATCAGTGAGCGAATGAATCGTACTCTGGTTGAACGAGCTAAATATATGCTCATAGATGCAAAACTACCGAAGAAGTTTTGGGCAGAAGCTGTCTCTACTGCGGCTTATGTGATAAATCGTTCACCGACTAAGTCTTTAGAGTACAAGACACCCGAGGAAATGTGGACTGGTAAGAAGCCAAATTTACAACATTTGAAAGTTTTTGGCTGTCCAGCCATGATGCACATACCTAAAGAAAAGCGGCAGAAATGGGATTGTAAATCCAAACAGCTAATATTTGTCCGATATTGCCCTGAGTCAAAAGGCTACAGATTATATGATAAAAAAGAAGGTAAAATAGTAAGAAGCAGAGATGTAGTATTCTTAGAACATAATATTGAGAAGAAATTTGCACTGATGCCACTTGATGAAAAGAAGAATGAAAGTTTGAATGAAACTTTAGAGAGTGATGCAACTTCATATGACACAATAAGCACAGTGAAGGAAAGTGATAGCTTACAAGTCAGTGAAGAAGATATTGATGATGAGGAGTATGTTCCTGAAGGTAATGTGGAAATCAGTCCACCACTCACTACTCGATACTTGAGACCCAGAAAGAATGGTAATACCCCTACCTACCTTTGTCAAAACGAGTCAAAAAATAATGTTTTACCGCAAGACCCGCTAACTGTAAAGGAAGCCTTAGAGAGCGCAAATGCAGAAGAGTGGAAAAACGCAATGGACTCTTTTTTACAGGGAGATATAGATGTAGAGTTGTACATGACACAACCTCCACATTATGAAAATGGAAGGAACAATGTTTGTAAACTGAATAAAAGTATATATGGATTGAAACAAGCAAGCAGATCATGGAATCAAAAATTAGATAATTACCTATTTGAAATTGGGTTTAAGAAGTCGAAATTGGATCCATGTGTGTATTTTATGCATCAGAAAGAAAGCTTGTCATTCATAACTCTTTATGTCGATGATCTGTTATTTTTTTATAATGATATGGAACATGCAAAGGAAATAAAATTGAAAATAACACAGAAATTCAAAATGTAGGAGCTAGGAAAAGCTTATTATTACATAGGTCTAAGAATAACATATGATGAAAAGGGAATTTACTTAGATCAAACAAAGTACATAGAGAGTACATTGAAACGATTTAGAATGGAGGACTGCAAAGCTTCGGGAACACCAATGGAAGTGGGTGTTAAGTATAAACCCTCAGAAGACAATATACTAACTGAAATACCCTATCAAGAAGCGATAGGTTGTTTATTATATATTTCACAGGGTACTCGCCCAGATATCTGCTATGCAGTAAATACTCTAAGTCGTTATAATAAATGTCCAACTTCAGATCACTGGATTGCTTTGAAGAGAATCTTACGGTATTTAAAAGGAACTAAAGATCTTTGTATTTTATATAAAAGCCATATAAGCCAAGAAATTACAGGATATTGTGATTCTGATTGGGCATCATGTATTGAAGAAAGAAGGTCTTGCACAGGATATGTATTTATGTTCCAGGATGGGGCCATATCATGGAATTCTAAAAGGCAACAAACAATTGCACTGTCTACAACTGAAGCAGAATATATGTCGATTTCAGCAGCAACTCAAGAAGCTCTCTGGCTGAGGCAATTGGACTGTGAATTGTGGCCTGCATCAAATGGTCGCTTTATTACATTATTCTGTGATAATCAAAGTGCAATTAACCTTTCAGATAGCTCAGCTTATCATACCAGGACAAAACATATAGATGTTCGTCACCACTTCATAAAAAGCAAAGTTGAGTCTGGTGACATCAGTATCAAGTACATCCCCACAACCTTGATGCTCGCTGACTGTCTCACCAAAGCCCTGACGAAACCAAAGCATCAACAGTTTCTATCTGGTATGGGTCTACGTTCAAGGGAGGATGTTGAAACATGAACGCAGCCCCTTAATTGTTTGTCACTGAACGCAAGCTAAAAACCTTTGTAGATGTCGCTTGTGTCTTTCTGCCTGTAATAAAATCTGTCATGTCAACTACGCTCCGTCTTTTACTTAACTTTTTCTCTAGCTAGCTATTCTAATCCCGTCTAAAATACTAGTTTTCATTAGTCTGGTCCAATGCTCTAACCAACTGAGCTACCGAGAACCTTAATGGAGTCGTTGAATTTTGTAAGTGCTTTCTAACGCTTTGAGCCAGCGTATCAGTCTTTGAATTTAGACAACTTTGGAAAAGTTGCAGTTGGTTGAATGTCGCAACCGGTAGAGGCTCGCTGCAAAGTGAGTCGGCCGAGTCCGGGGAATTGCGGTGAATGCCTGTGGCCTACGGTGAACCCGCCACGTCCCCGACTCACATGGCACCGGAGGGCACCGTCAGGTTTTTAGTGGGTAGGCGGGTTCTCACTCTGAGACTCTCTCACATAACCCCCAGCATTTCCCTGACGTTAAATAAAATGGTTGAATGTTAGCAGTAATGTGGGTAAACTGTGCCACGTTGTGCGCGAGCATATAGCGGGGATATTTTGTAATTGCCATTTTAACTCATTCACGGACAGTTGTAACAATAAAACTTAAATTGTATCTTACATAGTGTCCGCGAACTAGTTAATAGAGAATTCACGCCACGAACGTATCACAAAAACCACCGTGCTTCCAGTTTGACAAAGCTTTTTGAATATCAACCAAAAAGATTGCACAAAATCTTCATCCCGTCCTTCTTATGCAATCCTTTTTTTAATATTTCTTCGTTTATCCTTTCTGGTGGATATGCAGACTTATGGTCAACAAACTGTCACTTTCAACGTGTCCCATGTCGCATGCGTTATCCCCAGGTATAATTTATCACCGACAAGGAAACAAGAATACATAATAATAATAATAATAAATCTTTGTTTTCTCATCACAAACATACATTTACAGTTGGACAATATTTGAGGTACAATGAAATGTAATGTTTGTGTGAGACTGGTGCCTATGCTAGGTATAAAATTCCTGTGTTACAGGTCACCAGCCTCCCACCTCCTCGGACAATCGTACAATTAGTTATTTAGACAAATGATTAAAAAAATAATCAAAAACTGTGTAACATTCTAACTAATCTAGTATATATATATATATAT